>BSSO01006395.1:0-12004 GCA_030267885.1 Mesembryanthemum crystallinum
TGGGTTTAATTTTAATATATTTACAAGGCACCAGCTATTAATGACCAGCTAATTTTACCAAACACCTTTTACAAACATCCATTGTCACCAACCGGTCAAAGCAGCCAATGCAACCAGCCAACCTCTGTCAGCTATCAGCCAACAGCCAACCGCCAATATCACCAGCCATTTGCCAAACAGGGCCATTGTCCTGATTAAAGTATGTTCATCATTTAAGAATGTGTTTCTACTAAATTTATGCATAGTAGTAGTATTATTTACGATGTAAATGACTTTTAAAGAACCACTAGGCATGTGGTTGAGCGGTAAGTCTCTTGGGTTCGATCCCCGCCTAGTGGCCACGGGCTCTCCTTGTGAGGGGAGAGTTTTACCCTGGTCTTACCCGTTGGGGAATAATATCTCGAGACCCTGGGGATTAGTCTGGGCCGCAAGGTCCCAGAATACCTCTTGACAGCAAAAAAAAAAAAAAAAAAAAAAAAAAAAAAAAAAAATGACTTTTAAAGATGAGTTTTGTGGCCCGTGAATTTGGTTTCATTTAGCCCACAGATTTAGAGACACAAAACCCGGATTGAAGGTACTTGATTCCTGGTGAGTGAGTGATATATTAAACCTTTGGTTTGTTTAATCTTGACCCAACTCATTAATGGAAACACTTTTGACTTGAATTTTTTTTTTTTTTTTTTCCGTCTTCACTATCTAGTTTTTAGCTTAACTTACTTTAATTCAGTTTAATTTGATTTAGTACATTAAATTCAGTTTAGACCTATTTAGTTCAACTGAAATTATTCTGCATATAAAGCCAGTTCTAGTGATTATTGAATTTATATTGCTTTCCTAGGATCCGATTGCCATAATGAATCATGGCTTATGAATTTGTATTATGGACCACTCAAGGTATGATTATATACATTTTCACCTCATCAACATTATTAACATGTGAGTATAATCTATTCATTGCAAAATTTTGACCAAGATATATGCAATCACATATTAGATTCACGACATTTTGTTATTTTTTACATGATCCATAAATTGCATAGTTGTATTTAGCTTAATCTAAGCTAAACTCAACCAAATCTTAAAAAAAAAAAAAAAAAAAAAAGAGATATAACATTGATTTGTGTAATTTGAAACCAAAAAATTTGCCACTGGTTGAATCATTTAGTACATAATAGAAGTTTGGACCACATAAAATTACAATAACTGATATTAATGGAGGATCAATAAAAGGTGGTGAGCTTGGAATCACATGAGTTCACATGTAAATATATCGAGTATATATTATGACAAAATATATGCTTTGAAATATATGCTCTCCAATAATAGTTAACTTTCCTTACAGAAAATTGTAAAATGTGCAATATTTAACCCCAAAATAAAAAAATAGTTAAAAAATGAGCATATTCTTTAGGACCAAGTTGGTTTTATGGGCATCTATAACTTAATTAAATAACATAATTTGACATAATTTAAACGATTAGGGGCATGACAGAATCTTGCATGAAATATATAACTTATCCCTAAGTCTCACATTTTGAAATTTTAACAAATAAAATAAATATATGGCCATGCACAAAACAACAAAATTATCAGGATTCCTGATTTTTGTCTAATGTTTTGATGATTTAAAAATATTTTTTATTTTATTATTATTTTCGGAATTGCCTTGTCTGCCTACAACTCGCACATTATTAAGGTAATCCCCCGTTTGATCATTGATTAAAAGTACAGATTAAACAGTCTATGCAAATGGATAGCTAAATTATGTTAGTGACCAAATATTCTCAAATACTAATTATATTTCTTTATAATCTATTTTAAGATTATCTAAAGAAAAAACCATTAAACCCAAATATCACATTTTTTTTTTTTTTTTTTTGGATACGAGGAACCCGCAGCCACGACTTTTCGAGTGTGCACTGGATAAACCCCGAGTGTATGCAATAGCCTACAAACCACACACACCAGGCAAGCCAACCAGATAAACTTGCAGACAGGCTCAGCAAAGAGGCCTAGTGGGAATTGAACCCATAACCTCCGTCATGGAATTCAACCCCACGACCAACTCAACTACAATATCACATGATTAGACGAAACCTCGCATATTTACTGCACATGTTGCTGATAAGACATTGTCGATTGAACATTGATCATGTTGATTATTTAGTACTAGTAATTGAGCTTGATTAGTTTTAGTTAATTAAAATAGTTAAGAGTATCAACTATCAAACAAAGGTTAACTTTTGATTGAAACTTCGTAATGCGTATAATTGTGCGTCTTGGAAATCGAACTTATGGATCCACAAATCAAAACAATTTTTGGCTGACAAAGTCTTTTATTTTATTTTTTATTTTTTTACAATAGATTTTTAATTTGTAATGAATATCCATATAGTATTTACAAAAAATACCAATCATTTTCTGACTAAAATCAACGAACAATTCATTTTGTTTTAGTCAACTAAAGTACAACATTTTCATTCAACTTCATATTATCATAGCATTAAGATGACTATGAATAACATTTGTTGGCAGCGGATTTTCATCAATATTTTATTACACCTAAATAAAAATATATAGTAGACTATTCAATGACACAAATTAGAGAAATAATAAAAAATGAGGATACATTTAGATATGAAAGGAATAACCTTCAGAATTGAGGACAACATAAAATTATTTATCTAAAATAGACGAAAATAAATTACAGTACATTATTATTGTTAAAATTTGCACAATTACCATATGTAGTTAGAGGTGGTCGGTTTTTCTTTTTTTTTTTTATTAACCATCAATGTATAAATAAACATAAGGATAATTTTAAGAAATATATACCAAAAATAGTGAATTCTGTTTATTTTTAACTTAACTTGGAATTTTCTGTTTTGGATATATAATATAGGCAATGCCATATATTGGAATTTTGATGTAGTATCATATGGACAGGAAATAAAAGGACAATTGAGCCAAGAATTTGTGAGAGAAACATAATTTTCCAACCAATCTCAATCAACCTCAAATAAATTGGAATCAACCACTCATGGAAAAACTACAGTAAGAGTGTTGAATAAGACAAAATAGTACTGTGCATCCAGTGGGCTATCTCACCAACTATTTTTCTTAACTTCTTTATGGAAAATTATTAGTGATGTTGACACTAAACATAAGGTGGAAAATATGCATCTTTTGCTTCTAAACATTTCTCAATAAAACCAACATATTTCTATAAAAAAAAGAAAAAGACATGTCTATATAATCCCTTTAATTTTTAGTACTCCCTCTGTTTTTTTATAAGTGTCGTTTTCGCTTTTCGAGGTTGAACTTTGACCACCAATATCTCTCAAAATATATAACCAAAAATTATAAAAAAGTATATATTATGAAAGTACTTTTCGATACGAATCCAACAAATATATTTTCATTTTGTGAAGCAAAGTAAATTTTTCACAATTCAATAGTCAAACTTGGACACAAAAATCTAAAAAGTCATATAAAAAAAACGGAGGGAGTAAACTGGGGACCCAACTATTATAACGTTTCAAGTAGTGAGTATGTTGTACTATAATTTTTAAGTTCATTGGGACACAAAGTCAGATATATATAATTAATATTTATATATACATATTAGTTGTGGAGTAGGCCAAAATAAAAAACATGAGACATAATACACTTATAGAAACAATTAAAAAAAAAAACAGTAAAAATGTATCCTTAAGTTTAATTTCATAACGTAGTTCCTATAACTCATGCATTATTATAAGCAACAAACACGAGAATATGAATGTCAAAAATATACACAAAGTTAATAATAAGGATATGTCAGGAAAAGTATCTATTTGATTTAAAAAAAAATATTCGATACTTTACCACCCATTATTAATCAAGCAATATTGAATACTGATTAAAATTCAAAAAGAAGTGTAAAATTATGAGCAGTGACACAAATGCTGGCTATGCTAATAATGTTGTTGAGTTATACAGTGGAAAATCATGGTATTCTACCGATGTTTTTAATTTGATATAGGTGTTTAATTATCATATAGCTAGGTGTTTAATTATCATAATTGAACTAAGTTAATACTCCACATTACTATTACTAAGCAAGAAGCTACTCCCTCCCTCTTAAAATAATTGTTGCATTAATCAACTTTTTTTTATGTCTCAAAAATATTTGTCGCTTTACAATTCCAATACAACATTAATTACTTATTTTTCTACTGTACCCTTGTGGTTTATTACTAATTTTATTTTCTAATGCACCTAATTCCAATTAATATAAAGATAGTGGAGTCAGATTATGTTTAACTATCTCCAGAATTAATAGTCTTCTTAAAATAATATACACATTAACCTTAAACAACATTTATTTCGAGACGGAGAGAATAGTACGAGTATATGATAAGTAAATACTTCATATATAAAGAGGTGGAACTACATTAATACTCAATATACTAGTTGGGTGATGCATCTATTTAAGTTGGCCCTATAAATATAAATAGTTGTATTTAGGGATTTGCATTTAAATCTAATCAGTTGACATGCTGGACCAGAAAGGCTCCAAATAAGGATCTGGTGGCCCCTCTTCCATTTACACACGTACGTGTTAACTGTTAAGCTATTCCCACTTTTTTTTTTTTTTTTTTTATAATTAATTTTCCTTTTCTGTTGAAGAGAAAAATTAGAAATATAGACTTTACTCATCAACAAAATCTGATAGAATATTTTGATTATTTCATGTGGCGAAAAATTATGCGGCTATGAAAAAAAAAAATTAAGTATGATTTTGGCTAATAAAAATGTTTTTTTTTCCAATATGAAAAATACTTCAATTAAAAACACAGATATATATTTTCTTTTCTTTTTTTATTGGAAAAACACTGATATATATTAACGTGTTCTCATTAACAACATCGTTAATAAAGAGCAAGGGAAATACCATTTTATTTGAGGTGGTAAATGAAATTAACTTAGTGTTATACTCCCTCCGCTTTTTGTATAATTAAGTGTATTACTTCTATCATTCTATGTCTGCCATCTTTGTAAAACTACAACATAATTTTTTTGCTATAATTGGCTAAATACTTTATTACTTTACTTAATACTTAACAATCACAACTACAATATATATCTTAAAACTTCTCAACAACTGTGGGTCCCTAAATTTAAATGAATTCATGACACTATAAACATTACTAGTTGATGTTTTTGTGATAGATGAAATGAATTTCCCAAACCATGTAGTCATAACTTATTTTATTTATTATAGTTTAGAGATAAATGAACTAAATATCCCAAAACATTTTATGTGCACCAAATAATTTTTGGTGTCTATATGAATTCTTAAGGTTAAGGATCATTTCTCTCAAGTCTCAAACCTGTTGTTACTTTTTATTCTGATAATGCGAACTTTTCTTGATTAACGAGAAAGTAAAATTAAATCAGCTTTCATAAATATATTGAGATTCATATTATCTGTGGGTTCAAATGTAAATATTTTATAACCTATGCACCCAAAATATCACAAATTTATAAAGGAACCGAAAAAGTTATACTTTAATACGAAACAGTATATACTTCTTTTACAACTTTTATAACCAAAATACATTTAACATTAGTAGTTCACCTTGATCCGTTATTAATAGTGCAATTAGGTATAATCTTGAATATATATACTATATTGAATCACTATTAATTCCCGATTGAGAGAGTATACTTTGCACTGTGAAATGAAAAGTAGGAAAACCAATTTTAACTTAAAATACTAAATAGGTATACAAGTATCTTCATTATTTACCTTCCTCGTTTAATTTATTCATAATAACTTGACAAAAAGCTTATCTACAACAATACTACTACATTGTAGATGTAAGACAATCTTGTGTACTGAATTGACGATAAGGTAATCATTTATCATATTTCATATACATAACCATGATCTCATACCAACTCCAAAAATCCAAAAAAAAAAAAAAAGAAAAGAAAAAAAAAAGCAACTACAACTGTTAGTACTCGACAATTCCAACTAATACCAATCCCAATTAGTCACTTCAATTTGATCTCCCGGCCCCCCAATAATTTCCACAAATCCAACATTATTGCTTAATAATTACATTACAACCATATAAACCATAGTAATTAATTAGTTTTACATTGAATTTTAACAATGAATTAATCAACCTTGATGATACAATAACATACCCAGAGACGGATGATTAGTAATATTATCACCACCACCGTGGGAACGAGGTGGTGAAGAAGACGACAATGACGAGCAAGACAAAGAGGACGAGGAGGAAGAGGAAGCCGCTGCCGCCACGGCAGCAAAAGGGGTGGTTGTCGTAGCGAAGTTAGTAGTAGTATTAGTAGTAGTGGTGGTGGTAGTTTTGGATTTGTTGTTATGATGAAGAGGAGGAGACATGAGAGTAACGACGAGATCAGCAAATGCGCCCACAATGTACTTGTGAGTGCTCTTTGGATTCAACGACAGGTAACTCAGCAACAACTCTTGTAAATAATCCCACGCCTCTTCTTTATGATGATGACTAGTACTACTACTATTCCCTTGGCCAGCTAATTTCAGGCTCCCGGCCAAGTCACGTGACTCCACCATCTCCTGCATTGACTTCCGGAAGTCAACGTAGGGGTCCGGGGAGTACGTGTTCACCGCCACCCCGCCTGCCGCCATCACCACCGCCACTGGCGGTTGGTCGTCCTCCGAGGAAGAGGAGGAGGAGGAGGAGGACGACGAAGGGGAGTCCACGATGGAGTTGGATGTCCCCGGGGAGGAGATGAAGAACCGGCGGGAGGCGTAGATGGCGGTCAAGTCCGGGGTGGCGGTCACGGCCTCCTCGTGGTCGGCCATGTCGGTGTCGTTGGCCGAGGACGGGGAGGCTGGGGCGGTGACCATACAATGGTCACCGTCTTCGAAGAGGGAGTTGTAGTTTTTGAAGAAGGCGGTGATGGCGGAGGTGGTGGCGGCGGGTGGTTGAGAAGGGTGGTGGTGGGGGTGGGTGATTTGGTGGGGTTGGGGGCGTTGTTTGATGATGGAGAAACAAAAGTGGAGGTTTTTGGCAAGTGTGTTTGGCATGATTGATGGTAATTTGTTGATCTCCAAAGATGCTTAATTCCTTTGTGGCTCTTTGTGTGGGATGTAGAAGTAGAGAGAGATACTGTGGATGTGAGCTGTATTTATATGGGTGTTGGTGACAGGAAATGGGGGAAGGGCCAAGGGAGTGGTTGGGTAGGGAGGTTGCGGAATTACCCGTATTTTCTAATTGAGTAATGCTATAGGTCTCTATTAGTGATAAAGATTTTCTGTTACAATTGACTGATAGTGAAAATTTAAATAAAATTGGATATATAGAAAAGGAAATTAGAGACATAATATATTATCTCCACTTAATTCAATAGAGACCCATAAAATTATACGATATGGTAATTAAAACAATAACTTACTGCATTTTTGTAGATTAGTCATGCATTCATCATTAACTTGCAGGATAGAATTGATTGCTTGAGTGGTATACTAATCCAAGGAAGAGTTCATTATTATGTTTAGAAGAGAAATCACCCTAAAATAATTTATTAAGATTGTCTCAAGAGAAGGAAAAATACGAGTTGAATTGAATTAAAGAATACTATCATATGTGTGTGAGAGATAGTGAGTTGTAGAATTAAAATGCAACAACGTAATAAACATAGTTCAGCTGATATTTTTTAGAATCTTTTTTCCTATTAATTTATCAAATGGTGACCAATTATTTGTTCTACTTAATATAATCTTACATAAAATTGTTTATCGCGCTTATTGAAATATATGGTGTTTTATAATAGTTCCTAGAGAGCTCCGTCCATGTACATCAAAACATTTACACATGTAAGCTTCACTTCACCTACATATTGATATGCACTAATGCACTTACCTTCACAACAAAAAAGATATGCACTTATGACACCATACACGTTGGTGTACTTACAACTATACCAACTGTTTAGGAATCAAGAGATATTTCAACACTTGAAAGTTCCATCTCGTATAAGATGATCTTACAAAATGATAAATGTGAGATAATGCTAAAAGTCTTAATTTTTTATTTTATATTATTTTATTTTATTTTTAAGGTTGAGTATGAGACCACATAGGCTTGGGAGGCCCTTCCTAGCTAGAAGGTAAGCCCCTTCCTATGATGGTTATTTTAAATGTGGAACAATTTGTATTGATTTGCTTGATTTAATAGTAGAAGCTATAACTTTTGTTAGACCTCAGTAGTCAATAAGAAATTGGGTGTGGCTTTTATATTTTAGAGGGTGACTCTTACCTTTTAATGCATGGGATTTATACGTCTGCGCGATATAGATGCAAGACGTTCCAAACACCAATTAGTCGTACGTAAAAACAACAACCCATATAACTATTTAATCCGTCTTTCACCATTTAATTTCGTCAATGTGATTCATAAGTGTATATGACACTAACAGTCTGTTCACAATAATGAAGAGCATAGAAAATGAGAGTAGCTAGCAGCTACTACTAAATGACATTAATAAGATATGACTGGGAATTATAAATGTGGAGAAATATAGATATATGATGTAATAACTGATCATTGTCCGTACTCTTTTTCCATCTGAATTGAAAAACTTTCCATAAGTTTGGTGATTTTTCTCTGCAACTAATTGAATTGAAAGGTTGCATTTTAATTAGCGGACTTTTTCAGACCTCATCATAAATCCAGCCATGTTACCTAAGTATATAGTATATCAAACACAAAAAAATTTGCGTCATCGATTCAGCATTTATTCTATGAAGCACAAGTAGCTATTTCATTTAATAATAATAATAATAATAATAATAATAATAATAATAATAATAATAATAATAATAATAATAATAATAATAATAATGTTATTGTTGTAGTTATTATTATTATTAGTACCCCTTAAATAACAACTTATTTGTTCATTTTTACTTCTTTATAAGAAGCTTATTAGTCGACAAAATAAGTTAAGTTTAGTAAACATAAGTTCAATTTAACTAGTACAAATCATCCAAAAATAAGTTGAGCAAAACAAGTTCTTATGATGAGATGTATTGAGAACTTATCGGATGTCTAGGAATTATCAAATAACCCATTAGTTGGCCTAAGAGATAATATTCCAGCAATCATTTTGATAAAATGAAAACTATGGTTTATTGGAGCCGTGTCTAGACCAGCTAGAATTTCGAGTTTTCAACAGTAGTTTTCTTTTTATTAGGCAGAAGGGATTAATTAATATCATCTTAATCTTCCATATGGAGTTCCTTATTTGGTATTGTAAATTCATTTTGTGTATTTTTCATAATTTTCATGTGATTGGTGAATTAATTTATACTACTAAATAATGGTTCTTTTTTTTTTTTTTGGTGTTTTTAAAAATATTTTGTTTTTGGTTTGGGTGAAAGGTTGGTGTAGATTGTATGGTGCAACTTCCAGTTCCACCAGAAGCATTATTTAATTTTTCATTCAAAAAGTGGAATTGAGCTATATGATTTTGCTTTTTTCTAGCACATTGTCTTTTTGGACATCATTTGCAAGCTACAGCTTCATCTCAACACTCTCAATTCATTTAAAGTATCTAAGAGTAATTAATTAAACTTCCATTAAAGGAAAATAGGCTTCTTTAATAGTAAGAAAACTTCATTTGTATTCCCTTCGAACCAAACCCCACCCCGAAAAAAAAAAGGTACTTTATTTTTCTTTAATTTGATAATGTATTTTGTACTTTGTTTTATTTTCCATTCTAGTTACTCAAAGCAATTTAAATTCTAGAGTATTTAAAGAAAAATGCCTTCTTTTTTTTTTTTTTTTTTGGAAGCCAACACAGTATAAAACTTGTTCAGTTTCATTACAATGAAATATCAACAAGAGTATAGAATATAGTAGTACTTCAACTATCATGTCATAAAACTGTCTTTTTCCTTAATTTCAAATTTAGTTCCTAAAACAAAAGTTATATGAAACTAAGTGTAGTGAAAACATGTTGTGCATTAACAGTGGCTAATCTATAAACTCACACGCACAAGATATGAACAATAAATTTGTGCACCATACAATTTGTTATCTACCTACATACACTACCTCTATATATCGTCAAGTTAAGGTGTCTTTTTAGATGAACAGTGCGCTTCTTTCACAGTTCTATACTTTCTGTTCACTACATATAGAAAAATAAATAACCGATAAATATTGAATTACCTATATATTCATCTATGCTACACTTTCACATTACCGCGCCAACCAACTCAATAAAGTAATATTGGGTGACAAACTATTAAAGTCGGTGAAAATTGTTGACAAATAAGAACACAATTTGCATATTTCTATCAACTCTAACAAAACCTTGGATGATTTACTTTTCAAGTAATTTCTTTTTAAAGCTATAGTTAGGTGTGTTTCTACAATACACCAGTGATTCAATAATTCACATCAAAATCAACTGTTATCGATATAATAAGTCACAGCTTCATGAAATTCTAAATATATGTGAAGCAGTGTATCAGTTCGAGATATAAACAAGGCTACTTGTTTTCTGAATTTAGTGAAATACAAGGATGGCCCATATAACTATTAAGTAGACATAAATTTATTTTTCTTTTTGACGAAAATAAATTATATAAACATATATAAGGCACTATTTGGTACGTAGTATGTAACAAGTTTAATTAAATTGGGGATTTGGAAATTTTGGGCACATGGTGGGGAAGTATTAAAAGGGCCACAATATTTGTGTATATATAATTATAGATTGCCAACTAACTTAGTGTACATGAGTTTATGACTAAAATGCTCCAAAAAATTGTAGATTTTAATATATACAGCAACCATTATGAGTTATGACAAGATGTGGGGTTTGATTTGATTTAGAGCATTGAATAATCAAAGCTGGTCCTTTTTTGAGATCAAAATTCCCAGTGATTCAATATCGCCATAGTATGTTCGGAATTTGATGCAAAAAACATAACAAATTGCGAAGTAATGAACTCAATTAAAAGAATATGTGAAAATGTATAATGATTTACAAAGTAAATATGATTGTTTTTGGATTCATCTTAAATGGTACAGTATTTTTAAAATATCAAATTTTAATTTTGTAAGTTATCGAGTTTATATAAATACAATTGTTCATGGTTAAAGTGTCGTTTTGAAGATCATAGAAAGTCAAAAAGTCAAGATTTTTTTTTTTTTTTTTTTTTTTGAACAGAAGGACTACTATGTATTCTATTTTCTTGTAGTTGTTCTAGCTAGTTTTTTTTTCCTCCTAGTGCTATGTGCTATTGGAAGTAAAACAATAATTTAAACTCAATGCTTAAAGTTGAAAAAAACACGAAAAATAAAGTAATAAGATATATATAATGATGAGATAATGCGTATAGTTTGATTCCGTTCAATATATATACATGACAAATTTTTAGAAACATAAATAACAAATTAACAATGACACTTTTAAGTCTTCAAGTACTACGCACACAGTAACGGACAAATAGTATTATGTACGTGACCAGTTAGAAATCGTTAGCTTAGTTGTGAACTTTTTTTGACAGATGTATATATGTTGACAACTTGAAGTTGAAATACGATACACTTCTCTCGATATAAGCATTTTCTCTTAAAGTGATACCAACATTTAGGTAGTAGGATGTTTTCAAACTCTCATGACTAGTAGTAATCTAATACCCCATCAAAGATGGTCCATTTCTGTTAACAAACTAAAGGTACATTCATCATTTACCAATAGTGTGTATCCAATTTCCCCACATATACCACCATTTCTGGTACATTATTTTTGGATTCGAACGAATGGTTATAAACCCTAGCATCATTTTGTTTTTGTTTTGTGTCAAAACTTATTAATAACCACAACTATTGAAAGATAGCAACTAATCTATTAACATGTACTCCCTTCGTTTCACTAAAATCTTGACGCCCTGACTTTGCACGGTTTTCAATATGGCACTTTGACCATG
>BSSO01006396.1:0-12003 GCA_030267885.1 Mesembryanthemum crystallinum
GACCTTAATTGATGTAATAGAGCTTACTACTTCTCCATCTTAGATCTATTCCAGAAGATCTTTACTCAAGAAGTTCAAAAAGTAAAAATCTATGAGCTTGCAAATATAATACAACAAATAAGTTATGAAGAACCTTATAGGAGAATTCAATAACAATAGTCAAGGCAATTAAAACTAGGAAGGAAACAAAAAGGGACTAGTTCTCAGAGGGCAAAGAGAAGCTAAAGAACTACAGACTTCTTACTCGCGAATTCGACATGTACAATTAAACATAGCTCTGGGTTCAAATTGACGACCGTTCTTGAATGATCCTTCATCAAAAGAGCCACCATCTCCGCTGGCGTGCCTTCCGCTGCAATATTCAAATCAGCATGAGAAGAACAATCACAAAAATCAAAGATAAATTATGACTAAATGGCTGCAATCGCTGTTCACTATATTTCTGGTGATAAACAACTTCGAATTTATTGAGGTGAAGCAGTGCCAGGAATCTGTGGAGGAGATCCAAACTAACCTTTTTATCGTCAGCTGGTGGATGCATGATGATGGGTTGAGAGAGACCGACCTTGTCCGCGTTCTGAATATATGGCCGCACCTTCTCTTCCAACATCACATTCAACTGCATATCACAAAAAGATTAAAGCATTCAAAACATCGACAGAAGACAGTCTTGTTGTCAGTAATATTAGGCCTAACAAGTACTTTCAGGCTTTCAGCCAGTGAAAATGACAAAAGATTTATGACAACTGACTAATAGATTACTTTGACGATGGACAAACTTGAGGTGCTGGGAGTAATATGAAGAACTATTCATGTGAACAAAGTAAAATTTATTCATTATGCACAAGTATTGATGAATCCTATGATAAAATTGAGTGCTGATGGAAGCACACAAAAGCTAAGTTTTTCCGCTTTCAAATAGGGTTGTGTCTTGTGTATACTAAACATTTTCATGGATATCTGAAATTGTTGCAGCAAGTGATAATAGAACTATAAAGAGATGGTGATAAATGACATGAAACACAACATATTTGCAGAGACTAGAACAAGGTAAATCAGACTGGACAAGGAACATCTATGGTTCCAATCGTGCACCCTCATTTAATGAAACCAGGCAATCATTCTTTTATATTGAGGAGAGGGGAGCATGATGCCAAAGCTACTTGGAAATAGATTTGTTTGTTTTCTAAGCTTGCTAAGGAGGGCCAATCCTGACCCATCTCGGATTAAAGGCCCAAGAGCTAGCGGCCAAGGCATTTGAGGGGAGGGGGTAAGGGGGTAAAGGGAATCTTAAATGCCCCTAGTAGGATTAGAAACCTTGGTGGTGGGGGAATACCATTTGGTTGAATACCACTAGACCAACATAGATTGCGTGGCAATACATATATACGTAAAGTCTGATATTCATATGACCAACCTTATTCTGACGCCACTGAGCCTCCCACTGGGCATCCAACATTTTTTCAGCTATTTCCCTCTGAGCATTTAGAAGAATCGTCATCTCATACAACTTCTTTGGATCTTTGAGATCATCCTTGCTCCAAGAAGATGCATCCAATGGAAGGTTCAATTCCTGCAAGCAGTAAATGATTATCACATCACATTAAAGCAGACACTGTAATCATATGCTCTTTTATAATGGGATGAAAAAAAAAAAAAAAGATTAAGAAGAGAAATGCACTAGCACATTTCTACCCCTAGCTTGACAAGAAACATTTCAGAAATACATGCAAGTATTTATGGTTTGCATTATTTGTATTAGGAAAAATTTCAAAAGGGATACCTGACGTTTGGGGTAATATTAAAAAGGGTGCCTGACATTTACATATTCCCATTTAGGGTACCCAACCTTTTGAACTATTTCCCGTTTAGGATCCGATTGTTAACATCATGAAAAACTCTGTTAAAATCGTGAGTAAGAGTTTATTTCATGGTCTTGACACTCGTATCAAGATTTGCTTAGAAATTTGCCTTATGAACTTCTACAATCTATAGAGCCAAATCACTTGGATTCATGTACAATCTTGTGCAATCTTGATCTGAAAAGTTATGCCATCAGCAAGTAATGAAGCGAAAACTCTCTATGGACATTTCTCAACCTCTACTTATTCCTATTGTGGATTATTTTCAACTTCTTTAAGTCTCTTGCAAGTAGCCGAATATTTATCTTCAAACTCCTCCCATTTTCTAATGCATACCCCTTTTGGATAACATATTCTCTCAAAACTTTGAAAACTTCCAACATAGTTTTTTACAACATCAGCCAATTGGACCCTAAATGGAAAATAATTCAAAAGGTTGGGTACCCTAAATGGGAATAGGTAAATGTCAGGCACCCTTTTTATTATTACCCCAAACGTCAGGTACCCTTTTTGAAATTTTTCCTTTGTACTATGCAGTGTACAGTGTACCCCCAGTTTCAATTTGTCTTCAGTTGATGCTCCACTGTGAATGTACAAACATTAGCAGGTGAAAATCAAATATGGTGCCAAAAAAAAAAAAAAAATACTTACACCCCAATTCTGTGGTCGTGGAGGAGGATTAAGCTTCATAACTTCCATCTCTAATGCCTTTTTGGCCTTGTAATAAGGGACATTTTTAACTACAACAGGGTCATCTCTAGCACGGGCAGGATCAAGTGTGGTTAGACCCTGTCAGAAAGAGGATATGAAAGACATGATTGACATATACACTGATAAGTTATAAAAAGAACATAAACAGCTTTAAAAGGTCAATATCCATAGCATGCAGATCATTCACTCTACATTCAGGACAATGAAGTTGAAATTTGAGCCTGATTTATCAAAATACAGACCACGCCCTCACGAAAAGTGCGACACCTCTCACCGAAAACTGAATAATGATTCAAGGAACAGAATTGAACAAAAACAGAAGTATGAAGCACATTGAGATATAGTCTATAATTGCTGACTGATCAAGAACCTTGTAGTCAAATTACCTTCATACTAATTTGCTAAGCAATAGGATTTGGATCCTGATGGCCTCACTTTCCTTTGTGATGGGGAATTGGGAAGTGAGGGGTGTGCAACTATTTCGTCTGGCCCAAATTGATTGGCAGAGGAGGGTGGGGAGGGGAGGAAGTGTTGAGCTGCTCAACACTACCCCAGCTTGGGCCCAAGCTGGGTTTGTGGTGCAAGGTGGACTGGGTTAGGTTGAGGTTGTTGTTACCATCAAAAAACAACTAGAAAGAAACAAAACAAATTTTTAAAAAATAATACATAACCAAAGATGTTTACCAATTACCAATTTACCATTTGCCTTATGCCACTGGAAAACTACCTATGTACGATAAAAGGCTAACATTATTAGACTTTTGTTACCCATAGCTGGTTCACATTAGAACAAAGAAAGAAGCGTGCAATTTACAACTTTGGGTACAGAAGAGACATAGCTGAAGACTCCATTACAAATCAAGATACATGTGGGTGCTATGCATGTTAATGTTATGTAGCTTAAAGGTAAAAAAATTGGTAATTAAGATACTTAACTTCACTGCAAATTTAATGTCACCGTCATTGGTTTCAGCGGAAATAATATATGGCACGACAAACTTTCCCCTGCCCTCAAACCCTGATTTAACATAAACAACCTGAACTTAAGACATGAAGGAAAAACTCGCTTTGTTGCACATGTTTCCAGCCAGGTTTACGCTTTGCCATGGTTGCAAGTGTTGATTAATGTTACTTAAAAGAAAGAAAAAGTTAATTGATTATTATTGTATGTGTTAATGTCATTGCTTGCTGTGTGAATACCTACTAAATATGACACCATATGCAAAATGTCAACAAATACTGTACATGCAAGTAATGTCTCAAAGAAAACATCCAACTTCAACAATGACTAATGCACAACAAACTTCCAATCACCCACAAACCCTGATTTAATGTACACA
The DNA here is from genome assembly GCA_030267885.1 of Mesembryanthemum crystallinum. NCBI lineage: Eukaryota > Viridiplantae > Streptophyta > Magnoliopsida > Caryophyllales > Aizoaceae > Mesembryanthemum > Mesembryanthemum crystallinum. The sequence goes on from BSSO01006396.1 coordinate 3,914, forward strand.
ACTAGAACTCAGAGAAATGAAGGAAAAGACTCACTTGTTGCAAATATTCCCAGCCAGGTTTCCGCTGTGCCACCTCATCTCGAAGTTCATCATAACGCATTGACTCCTACAACATGGAACATAGTAAAGGCAAAGTCATGATACTAAAAAGAAATATTGCACAAAGATTGGAGCTGGAAACCAATGTAGATGTGAGTAATTTTCTCCTCCGTGATTGCCCCCATAGGTTCCTTTAGATAATAAACTATGAACTTTCAATAACAAATACGTTTGCTCATCAAACAAGATAGATAATCATTGAGGATATAGCAAAATTATTCTCCAGACACTAGCTTGTTGGCTGAAATCCTTCAACTGACTGAACCTAGAGGGTTGAAACTTGTTTACTTTAGTTTCAGATAGAAACAAATAACATTGATCTTATAAGGTAACAAATATGCCTCAGACTCTTCATTTCACCTTAAGTATCCATGTTGGATACTCGACAATCCAATATGAGTATGGACACTGGATACTCCATTTTAAGCCAAAAGTATGCAGTTTTGTCAAAAAAGTGGCCGAGGCTGATATATGGGAATGGGCACTGGACACTCCGGCTTCTAGCAGACTCCCAAGTAACAATCATATGTCATATAAGGGAGGCAGGGGGATGTAAATAATTATGTACAAGAAAGCTTAATTCATAAAAAGAAAAAAGAAAATTTTGAATTATTAGATGCAACAGGAAGGGGGCTTGAACCTTGTATTGCCACCAAATTTTCTGCTTGACTTCATCATCAAATTCGAATCCACCAACAATCTGTGGCATTGTAAGCAACCAAAATGCCGCAATGCTTGGATCCTTCATGCTGTGAGCTATATGCTGCAGGGAAGGGGCAATATCACTAATACCATCAAGCAGTCCAATCAAGGGGCAATAGATGATCAGGATCATTCCCACTAAATGACAAGGAACATCCAGAATTTGTTAGGTGATGCAATGCCCCCAGCAACAATAGGTGTCAGCTGGAGCATTTAGCAGATAAGAGGACACATCAGCGTATGATAATGACATAAGCACACAATTTATTGAGGGAAAGGACAGGGATATGCAATCTAATAGTCATTGATAAAGGAAATAGAGGAAGCATATATTTATAAAGGACCACACCACCCTCACAAGAAGACAGACTCCCTTTCTATCTTACTTGGATTTCTTTCCCATCCACAGACACAGATCCTACACCCAGATACAAATATATGATATAACACTTAGACACGTATAAATAGAACTAAACTATGTTACCCGGACTCTTCATTTCACCTCAAGTACCCATGTTGGACACTCGACACCCGGACATGTATACGGACACTCGACACTTCATTTTAGGCTAAAAACATGCAAAATTTTCATAATATTGCGGAGTCCGACACTTGGACACGTATCCATGTTGGACACTTCCAGCTGACTCCAGGTAACATAGGAATTAAAAGACCTTGGGACTCCCAGACAATAACCATCTGACCCTTAAATCCGTACTCTTACTTTTCCTTTGCCCAAGTTTGCTTCACCCGTATTAAATTTAAATGGCAGTTTATCTGAATTGGACCATCCACACCAATGTCATGCTCAATGAATTTCTACTGACTTCCTTATTTAGCATTTTGTAAAGGCTTTTTAAGGGGGGGGGGGGGGGGGGAGATGTGATACTTCTGAAAGGGTGATAAGAATTTTGGAATGGGTGGACTACCTCCCAAATCAAAAGAAATAACTAAGAAAATGCACATTGTGATTTATGGATAATCAATGCCTCTTTGAGTCACTAGGAAAACTAAATTTTCATTTTTCATTCAAGATAGAAAGAAAGAATACAGCACTACCAAATTGCAGATAGTCAGTGCTATTCTGCAACATATTATGCATTATCATTGTAGGAACAAAAGAGATAAATACAAGCACAAATAGAAAGGGTACAAGGCATTTGTTTCCATGACACGGATCAATCTCTTTCTGTAGTTCGTGATAGTGGGGATTGAATACATGTAAACAGAGAAAAGTAACATTACCATCTTGTGATTCACATAATGGAGTTAAAGCAAAAAGCACTCTTACATTTTAATTAGGATAGAGTAAATGCAGACAGGCACATAGCTAAACTAAGGGAAGATAGATTTGAGACAAGATGCTTACGTCATAGGGATAGTCCATTTTCTTCAAGACGTTATAGGCTTTCCATGGAGGCTCCATAATCTACAAAGGAATACATATAAGAAGAGCATAGGATTAATTTCATAAGATCAAGTAAGAGAAATTTTGAAATAGACCTTGGCATTAGAACTTAGAACGTCAGCAAGTTGCGTACATGTAAAAGATATGAATCAAGAGAGAATTGAGAATGATACTCTTGTGGTTAGGTTATTACGTCAGCTACTCATACCAATGAAGGACATGATATTTGTGACACCCATTTTGTAAGTCCAAAAGTTGATCCTTATAAAGTAATCTTAAAGCCCCACAAGATTGATTCCAATCCATTTACAATCACAAGAACCTCAATGTCTCTCTCTCGTCACTCATGAGAATACAAAAGTTGAAGCTGTGTCTAGGTGATACTTTAGTCAAGACTATTGGCACTCTCCAAAGATTTCAGAATCAAGGGAAAACAAATACAATAACTTTTGGAAAAATTCCACTTTGGTGTCCTGAGTTTTGGCGTAATCATTTTCTGGTTACCTATATTTTTTATATTCTCACTATGGTGCCCTGTGTATTGCAAAATAATTTCACTTAGGTATGTTTCCGTTAGCTCCGTTAAGATTCTGTTGGAAAAACCGACATAAGAGGGGCTTTTTTGTCTTTTTCTATCTTACCCACCCATCCCCATTGCTTTCTCTCTCTCCTCTCCTTTCACCTCTGTATTCATCTCTCCATAATCCCACCATAACCACCACCCCTGCCACCTCCTCCCTACTTTCTCCTTGAATTAAATCCATGAAAATTCCCCCAAAATTCCCTCACCATTACCACCACCACCACCACCACCACATAGATTGGATTCTCTTAAGATATGGCACCAAAAACAAGCATTGCTAAATTGAAATTGAATATATGTCTTCATTACCCTAATCTCACGAAGTAGATGGTTGTTGAAACCCCAAGGGTCGTCCTCGAGCACTCGTCTTTGAATGGCTTCCTCATCAGCCCCACCAATCCTCCCCATCACCACCATGGCCACCATCCCCCCCCCCCCCCCCAACCACAACCACCACCACCTACCCCGTATCGCCACCCCTGCCTTCCGCTCCTTTCTCACATGCCTCCACGACCAAATCAAAGACTTTTCACCCTTTCCCCACTCCTTAACCATTTTTCAGTCACAAACTCACAATTAAACCCAGAAAAATCTACACATCTTTCAACCTCCCACCCCTATTTAATCTCTCTCTCTCTCTCTCTCTAGCATTCTACCATGCCCATCTCCTCCTAAATCGGCAACCGGAGCAGAAACGCCACCACAGGAAAACCCAAACTCCACCGCAAATCCCACCGCCGCACTTCCTCAAACTTCATCTGGTCCACTTCACCACCATCGCTCTCTCCCTCTCTCTCCTTCTCTTCCTCGCTCTCGATTACCACCACCACCACCCCCACTCTCCTTGGACGACGATGACGAAAACGACAGTGATGACCCCCTCCCCCATGAACCGTCCCCGTCAAATGAAGAAAAGAAAAGAAAAGAAAAGGCTAAGAGAAAAAAGGTAAACAATAAAGAAAGAGATAGTTTGAGTACGTGTAGTTTAGTTTTTTAATAATTTTTCTATTTTAAAAGTTTAACAAAATGGGTGCCACGTCATCCGTTTAACAGATTCGTTAACAGAGCTAACGGAATATACCTAAGTGAAATTATTTTGCAATACACAGGACACCAAAGTGGGAATATTAGAAATTTAGCTAACCAAAAAATGGTTACGCCAAACCTCAGGGAACCAAAGTGGAATTTTTCCTTAACTTTTTAACAACAATCACTGGTTTCTCATGAACAGCAGGACTATCAAAACCACACAGTTTCCAATTCTATATAGCTATCCAATAGCTTCATGAGACTTCCAGACATTTGTTTTTCCGTTGCATTGTACAGCAATTGTGCAGGAGACTTCCAGCGTGGTGTTTAAGTTTGTAGGGTACTATTGTAATAGGGCCTTCATCAAGTACGTTGCCTACTTAATAGATGGGTTGTATCACTTATAAACTAATCACAATTTTAGGGTGTTATATGCCCTCTCTTAAACTGAATTTCCTATTCAAAAAAGAATTAAGTAGATAGATAATTTGCTTGCTAGATTTATTTTCCCAACACTACCCCCATGCTATTTCGCTTGCCTCCCTTGGAAATGGAAACAAAATAATATTTCCACAAATATGCTGGGTCCTAGAATTATGACGTAATGTAAGCAGATTTTGTATTCACAAGTAGACTTTTGAAGAACCTAAGAGCATGCAAATGAACTCCCAATAACATAACGTAGTTCTCCTAAACAAACAAAAAGAAACAAGCACCAACAAAAGAATAAAGGAACAGCAACTGAAATAATTGATGTTTGCTTCAACTTTAAGAAAACATAGTACAAAAAATAAAAATGCTGTGATTAAGAAACTTAATTTGTCTGTAAAATAGAAGGGACTTACGTCATCAGCAGAAATTCTGATCTGTAATTTGTTCTTGCATTCAGGGCATTTCATCACACCCTGGAACAACCAAAAGTAAATTTCTAAAGATGTTACAGGACAATTAACAGACTTTAAGATCTGATCCAGCCAATCATTATGATTCACTATCAGAAAAATGCGGTGGAATTATAATTGTTGCTTCAAAAGAATGCAAAAAAAAGGGATAGCTAAATCCCAAAAGGAGCCAAACATACATCAGCCTGGTGAATGGTCTCTTACCGTTCCATCACAAGTAGGGCAGTCTTTTGATGGCAATGGTGTATGCAGATCGATGGCTGAGGAAAGGTGAACCAACTCAGCTCGATTGTCAGCAATTGCATCTGCAACTGACTCAATGGTTGCTTTTTCTCCGCTGTGACGAAGTCATGATAACTTATAAGAACAGCTAATAACACTTTACAAAAGTATTAACTTCTCGACCTTTTTTTCTTTTTTTGTTCAAAGGGATGTCACTATTATCAGCTACTAGGCCTAACATGGGCACTTGTCCAGATGTCAGACTGTTTCATATTCAGAGATTTTTTCTGCCTAAGTTGAAGTGTCCATACTTCATACCCATGTAGAAGTATCGAGTATTTGACATGGATTAATAAGATGAAACAAAGAGTCTGTAGAATTTAAGTGATGCTGGAAAGAGAATCAACAAAGGTACAAGAAGGCCTACCTCCTCAAGGCACAATTCTTCACTTGATAGTGTACCTGACCTGTTCCTTTGCACATAGTACAACGTAGTCCCTGCCATCCACTACAAGTTTTGCAATCCCTGCAAGTCAAAAAGAGAGCAGTATAGTAAAATGTTTAGAAGAACAGTAGTTAGAGCTTCTCAATGTCCATGTTGAAAATTAAGCAACACCCAAATCTTTCAAAGTTAAAACAAAGCAACGTGGAAAAGGTTACAAGTGAACTAGATAGCATTTATTCAATGGATGCCTAACCCTAAGAACCGTGAACACGCTGAAATAAGATTTGAACACAGTACACAACCATGACAGTTACAGATCCAATAGGCCAAAAGGAAAAAATGGAACTGTTCATAGACTGAAAATGTTATTGAATGAGAAAAGGAGTAATAGATGAGAGACAAACATAAAGTCTTTTAGAGATTACAAGGCCCAAAAATAAAACTAGGAAAGTTGACCCTAGTTAATGAAACCCTTTCCATGCAATGAATATCATTATTGGCATCCAAATTCCTATTTCACCTCTCCCACTTCCATCTCCCAACTTTTCTTCCTCCTTTAATAAACTAGAGGCTGATGAGCTGGCCTAAGTTCTTTTCAGACTGCAGTGGCAAGCTTCAAAAGCCATTTTGTCAACCTGTGCCTGACTCGAACATACCTCCTAGATGAAACAGAAAGAGCAAATATCTCATTTGTTTTTGTGGAATTGGAAGAATTCCATTCCCTATGCTGCTCTCTCTTTGTGATAGAAAATCTAGTCATAGAGAAACTCTTCGATGTTCATATACTTTTATTTCAACATGCAAAAGATAAAATAAAGATCAATAGTATGACTGAGCAAGCAGTATGATCAAGACAGAGATAAAAGGTTGGCTTTGAGTACCTCTGACAGATAACCTTCTTTCCCAGCTCCAATGCAATATCGCAAGTTCCAAGAGTGGCAACAACCTGAAGGGGTTGGGTGAAGAAAACCATATAAGACCATGTCAATCTTCTATACATTTATCCCATGGAAAACAGCCACTCACATCATCCAAAATCCAGCAAGCACGCAAAAAAGCACAATTATCAACAAGATAGTCATTTGAAGAGTTAAAACTTAATAACAGCTCTTAGCTCCAAAACACTATTAATACTTCAAATATTGGTCTGCCAGCTTAATCAAGCAAATCAACATACAACAAAAACACAAAAACTGAGAACCAATGGCAAAATTATCAAATGGCGCACCTGCACCCCGTGTTATGTGGACTCTTCCTTTTTACCTCAAGTATCCGTGTCGGAATCTCGACATTCCAACATGAGCATGGACATTTTACACATATTTAGGCCAAAAACTCCTTAAAGTTTCCAAAAAACATCCAAGTCCGACAACTTAACATGTACCCATGTCCAACACTTGTAGCCAAGTTTGAGTAGTATAGCTTGCATCATATGTCATAATGTCAAGAATCGTAATCAGTGTGTCGATTGAGGACTCCTTGTCCTCTTACACGTATCAATTGTTTACTTTCTCAACACAATTTCTCTCATCCAAAGAAACTCAAATGTCAGGACTGTATCCAACAAGACCAACACCAGAATTAAGTACCCAGTTATTCAAGAAATTGCATTTAATCCTACCTATCTTTAACATATGAAAGCTTAAACTTTTGAATTAGTAACCCATGCCAAATTTAAAACAATTTCAAACAACCCAAAACACGACGGCAAATTATGACTATAGTACTGACCAAAAGCTCAAAATTTTGCAAAAACCCAATAACATTTCGAATACATGAAAGAAGGGTTTAGTCAAGAACTCACAAAGATGGAAAATTCTTAATGAATCATCAGAATTTTCAAAACCCAACTTCAATTGCACTACCACAACAATTTGGAATAACAACCCCACATCAAATTCTTAACAACCCACAAAATTCAATATCAAAATATGACTAAAACAATCAACATAAGCTCAAATTTTGCATAACCCACATACATTTACAAGCAAATGAAAGAAGGGTGAGTTGAAGAACTTACAAAAATGGCAGAGTAAGAAACTTTAGAGATTAATTCGGGGATACCAAAACCACGAGGAGCAGAGCCAGCAATGCCAAAAGCGATAGTGAAAGGAGAGAGAACGAGCTTAATGGGAAACTCAAAGATGTCAATCACTTGCTGACCATAACGACGATTCAAGATTTTGTACTGGATATCCGCAAATTCCTTCACCTGCTTTATCAGTTTGGCCGTCCCCCTCGACATGGCTTATCGAGAGGGAGAAAAAAGAGTGTGTGTGTGTGTGTGTGAGTGAGTGGAAAGATAGTGTTCTACTTCAAGGTGGTGGTGCGGTGTTGGGAGCCTTGCGGTTGTTTTAACTAAGCCACAACAAAACATGAACTTTTTGCTTTTCTTTTTCTTTTTGTTATTGTTTCTAAATAACTCTAGGCCATGGAGAAATATTCCGATATTTGGTAAATATGTTTGCTTAACATGTTTATCACTTTTGCTCCCCAACTTAGGAGTCGTTTGGTTCACTTATAAAGATGGAAATGGAATGGGATTGAATAAAGGCTGGAATGGTAACCCAATTCATTACCTTTTTTAAAGGGATGTGCTAAACGCAGGACATAAAATTTCAAAACGTAGGACAAATTCCCAAAATGCCCCTAACTTAAAAATATAACACTAACTCTCTCTCTCCTCCCTTTCACACTCTC
>BSSO01006397.1:0-12003 GCA_030267885.1 Mesembryanthemum crystallinum
GAGGGTAATATTGTCATAAAATTGTTATGTTGAGCCGGAATTTCACCGAAGTATACCTCAATGTAATTTCTCAAATGTCAGTATACCTATGTGTATTTTGGCCAAAGCTCAATATACCTCACTGAAATTTACCCTTTTATAAAAGAGTAACACTATTGTGCAACCGTCTAATCTTTAGACAACCCAATCCAAGGGCTAAAGTAGCCAATAATAAGCTACTAAAAGTCACTATCGCATTAAGTCGTCTAATAGTTAGACGGTTGTACACAAGAATTTGCCTTCATGGAGTTATTATTTTTTCTTCGTCGAAGCTTTTTATGAATTTTTTTTTTTTTTGGTTTTGTTTTTGCTTCTTACTCCCTTCACTTGGTTATTTGATGAAGCTAGTTTACTGATTAAAATACAGCTGTTAGTTTTTAATTCCATTTTCCAACAGTTTACACATTATAAATAGCATGGTGTCTGCAAATGAAAAACCATCCCTCCATACTGAAGTAATCCTTCCTAAAACAAAGGATTCCAAAAAAATTATACAAATTAAAGCAAGAGAGAGTTGCTGTGAGAATGGCTTCACTTGGTTATTTGATGAAGATAGTGGTTCTAGCATTATTCATGCTCATGCTATCAGGTCCATTTTCATATATTCTTTTTCTTGCTTCTGCTTCTTCTTCTCCACCTCCCAATAGAAAGTTATTGTTAATATTGTAGATTAAATTTGATATAGTTGCATAACATTCTAATTAACTTGGACTTTTCAAAAATATATATTACTAATAGGAAATACATATTAACAAGGTAGATTCGTTATTTGTGTAGATGTTTTATATAAGGTTTAAATCTCTGATTTTGTGTACATATATGATATAATTTGTTTATCAGTGAGCCAAACACATCTTAGATTATCACAAACTATATATAGTTAAGAATTATTATTGTAAAATTTTCCCTTTTTTGATTTACCTAATCAATCGAGTTTTTATTTTCTCTTATTACTATAATTAAAATGTGTGCTCTTTCACGAAATTCTTTTAGTAAACATCATGACAATTTCAATATATGAGCGTTTCACAAAAACTTGTATAAGGCTGACTCATCCCATAAACACTAATACTTTATGGCATTAGGCAATTGAAAGGAGTACTATTGACTAACAATGACAACAGGTTGCTAATCGAATCAATGCAATTACACTGCAATTTATTTGTGGAAAGTTTGAACTCCAATAAATTTTTATATTAACCACATCATTAACTCTAAAAAAATCTCACTTCCGATCCATAAACCCCTCTTTCCCCATACTAAAACCTTAGCTTCAAGAAGTTTTTTTTTACCTTGTACATGCCATATCATTTTCGAAAATCAGGTTTGTTCAACCAAACCGATTTGTACAATTGGAGTTTTTGGGTTTATTACAATGGGGAGAAGGTTGTTTAAATTTTTTATACCCGCAAACCTCTCATAAAAACCTCGCTCCCATGGAAGTTGCTAATCAGTTACTGGTTTTATACGCATGCATGCAGAATTGGCAATGGGACAACAACAGGAATGGTGTACTCTGCAAGGTTATGCCTGCGGCACGGAATTCGTATCTCCATGTTGTCCGGGATTAGTATGTAGTGCGGTCATAAGCGGCCTCTGTTGTGGCCCTAGTTTTTTACATTTGGACTGCTCAAGATAATAATTCCATAGTGGACTACTTTAATTTGTGTGGAATGTTGTATGCATGCCTACAATTTATTCTAGTTTGCAATTGGTGATTTTAAGAGCTTGTTATGAGTTTAATTCATTAAGGTTGCTTTGATTTTGTTTAGTAAATGTACTCATTTTTTTCTTTTTTTTTGAATTGTATGAGAATTAATATTGTAGGCAAAATAAGGGTGTTGGTTATGGATTCACATTAATTATGAAATAATGAAAGCAATAGACCTTGTATTTTGAACTCTCCACCTCCAATATGTATGGAGGCTTTGGATTAACTTGGATTAATGACATATCTTTTGTTTGCATTGTAGCTGGAAAATAAATAAATTTGACGCCCTTCATTACCAAAAAAAAAAAAAAAAAACCACTAAAGCCGTCATTAGAGTTCATTTTAATTTCCTGACAATCATACGTTGGAGGCCACATTTCATCCATCCGAGCAATTTCAGAGCATCTTTGATCTTTTAGCGAAAGTGCTTGCCCGACCTTAATTGCCATATTATCTTTGGCCCCGCTTGGATTGGGGGAAAATATTAGGGGAGTAATGGATAAAGGGCAAAAGTGGAGGTTGGAGGTGGTGGCGGGGGAAAGATAGATTATGGTGAAAGGAGGAGTAAAATGAAGGATGTAGGGTTATGTGTACTCGTTACAGGCCAGAGCAGCTGTCTTGGGGACTTGTGTAAAGGGGCCTATAACTTCAGGCCGTGGATATTTCACAGAGGTTGCAGACACGACTAACCTTCCTCACTAATGGCCATGGACTTGACCCAATGAAGTGTCACCATTGAGTGAGTCACAATGGGCCATCAATGCCATGACCCAGACCCATCCATTGGGTCAAATACTTGGCCCTTCAGAGAAGGGACAGACGAAAGACATGGATCGTCAATTCGTCACCATCAACTTCACGCAATATGATTGGATACAAAATTGTGCTTAAGTACTACAACGTTACGTCAACCCTACGGTCAATCCTTTACCTATTGTAGGAGTATTAAAAATTAAAATATGGAAGACTTGGATACATTTGGGTTATGTTTGGCAAAATTACACCACATGAATTCTATCCATATTTGTCACATAATTTTACGATGGACCTAAAATCACGTTACAAATATGGCATATTTACGATGGTTATTTACCATTTTTCCCATCGTCCTTTTTATCAATTATGCTTAAAATGAAATTTTCTTGTCGTACAAGGGTATCGTCGTAGTTTTAGATTTCTATTTTAAGGCATAATTATTACAAGTACAACGGGTAAAATGAACAAATACCGTCGTAATTATATTGCATTTATGACGGGATTTTAGCCCATTTGTAAAATTTTGTCGTAGATAGTCAAATCTCTAGCAGTGTTAGCTGTAACTGTGAGCTGTAACTGTAATTATTGTTTCAAATCTTGTTTGGTAGTTGTAGAGAAAAAAAAAAAACAAGTTGCAAATTTCAAGTTAGCTTTTTTTTGCTCAAAAGTTGCCAAAAGCTAATTGTTGGTGTCAATTTTTTATTTATTTTTTGATCTCATTGTTGGTGTCATATTAAACATAGCCTTTGATAGTACCTTTATCTAACCATGATTTGCATTATTGTATCTGCATCACAAGTAGTTAAGTACATAAGAATATGTTGACCGACTTGGGGGTGTTTGGTTGATTCTTCTAGAACGACCAAGCTTGTAGATTAAGAAATTTTATTTTTGTTTTTGACTACTTTCTAAAAATGACTTTATACTCACATGTGAGGGTCCAGGGGTGAATGGGTGGGGGTGTGTGTGTATAAAGTAAGGATAGATGGAAAATTTTAGGTTTAAAATTTTTCCATTTAGAGAAATATAAAGTGTTTATTACTTCGTAGGGTTTTCTAATTCACATGATGAATTAACTTTCTTTATCAACTTCCTTGCATGAATTAACTTATTTTGTAAAAATTGTTTGGTAATGAATAAGGGAAGTGACTTCACATAGGAACTTCTACTTATCTAAGGTGAGTGGATAACTCACTTTCTCTATTTTGTGAGAAGTGGAAATTCCTATTAAGTCCTACTTTCTCCATTTTACAATTTTTTTTTTCCCCAAACAAACAACTCAAACATATTGCACTTGTTAGAAAATTCTACTTCCCAGGTTTTGTATGCCAATGCAACGAAATAAGCACAAAGATTTTAACAGAACTAATCGAAATGGAATACATAAAGATTTTATTGGAATTGGTGGAGTATATTAAAAATTAGTATTTACGAAATTAAAAGGTTGAGTTAATAATGTTAAAAATTTACTAAGATCAAGCTCAGCATATAGGAGGGGTACCTCTAGTGGCTCAATGACACCACAGTGGAACATCCTTATTGTATTGTGTGGTTTACAAGTGTGTGTTGTTCTTCTTAATAATCTATCATTGCTAGTATATTTTTGCACAAAAACTCTGATAAGCAAGTCGGTTGTATCATAGTATATGTAGCACCTAGATGGATACATGAAACTACGTACTTGTAGTCTTTTTTCTGTATTTATGACCCGGCCCTCATCAGTCTATTGATAAAGGATGAATTAGATTTTACACATTATTATTGCATCTGCATTTTATTAAGCTTACCATAGTATTGTTAACTTGAACTTTAATTTGTGGGGTGTTTAATTAATTGATATGCTAGAATGGAATATAAAAATTCTACTTTGTAGTAATTTTTAATGAAGGAAGTACTCTTAGTATGTTATTGGAAAAAATAAGACACAGTTACATTTTTATTTTTTTAAGGAAACAAAGTGCACATTATAGAGTATAGTTGGCTGGCTTCTAGCTATAAATTTCTAGTGACCTGACTTGTTAAATCCCTGCATATCTTCTTGTTGTGTGTATTAGAAATTAAACCATCATTTCTCCAAAAAATAAATAAATAAATAAAGAAGAAGAAGAAGTTGCATTGAAAGTATGTGAGGTGAAAGTGGACTAGTATGCCTTAGGAAAAAGCATTGCCACACTATATATATAGGCTAAAACTAAAACTTGAGAATCACAATCACATAGCATATAGAATATCGATAAAATTTGCTTAAATCGCTAGTAGTTTTAATTTTGATTTTGATATTGATTTTGATTATTCCGGATATAAATCCATGACTTTTGATCTAACAGACCCTCAATACTTCCTAAAAACTAACCCAAACGATGTACGTGATACGTATATATATGCGTACGAGCTAACAGCAACAACAGACACGGTCCCCATCAGCGAAGCACGGTTTGATGAGATTCAGAAGGTTCAGCACAATCCACTGTTAGCGAATCAGAATGCTGTCGCTTTATCCGTCGATGGTCAGCCCCTGTCGTCACAACAATTTTCCAGGTTAGTTAAATACTTGAACAGCCAAAAGCTTGCTGTCAACAAAGATGGATTGTGCTACATTGAAAGTCACGACACTTCTTATTTGAGGGTCTTTGATTCCTTTAATTGGGCCAAATATGGTGTCAAAAACTTCGTCTTCACTGGCTTTACCAACCCAAAGGATTTGGATGGAAGGAACGTCAACCAGCAATCTGCTGCTGGTGGTGCTGCTGGTGCTGGTGCTGGTGCTGGTGCTGGTTACGGCGACGGCTCTAAAACCAACGGTAATAACAACAGCACTGGCAGTACAGGGTACGGCAGCCCTGTGAATGTGAACGTATGGCCAAGAAACCCTTGATCCAAAATAAAATTTCCGGCTGCTCCACTTGTGCTACTATTTCATTGTACGTGATCAGTTCGTTGGAGACAGATCAAATGTTCTCTTTTGCATCTTCTTATTTTCAAGTTTTAATTTTCTATCGTGTTGTATTGAATTTGGAGGGTTGGATCGGATGTACTTTTTTTCATTATTGTATTTGTTTGTGTTGAATTACTTTTCTTCTTAATGTTAATTTGAATTTCGTATTTTATTTGTTGTATCTAATTCAATAGGTCTTTTAGTAGTCCGTCTCTACTTTGAAATCTTAAGAGATAAACACTAACTACAAAAGTATGGGCATATCCCCCTNCCCCTCTCCTCTCTCCCCACCCCCTTAGCCTTAAAGCCCACCACCGCTAGCAACCACCAGTTCATCCTCCAAGCCTCAGATCCAACCCCTACTCCAACTCTCACCTTTGAGCCCCACCACCCCACATCGGAGCCCACTCTCTCCTCTCCCTCCACCACCCTTAGCCCTCGCTCCCCTTCTGTCATATGTCCTATTCTCCATTACATTTTTTCAATAGGTTAAATTAGTATAGATTAATTATTTAATTTAGTTAAAATCGCATAAGTGTTAGTTCGAATAAAAGACAATATTAGTATCTATATTAAAGGTATTAGTTTGAATGATCGAAAGTATTAGTTTGGAAAAAAAAAATATTAGTAAAAAATTGCATAAATATTAGTTTGAACAATGAAAAGTATTAATTTCAATTATGAAAGAATCACTTATATATAAAACAAATGTAAAACTTATAGTGGTAAAAGTATTTGTTTCAAAAATAATATCAACAATAATATTAGTTGGAACTTGGAATGAAGAGAAAGTATTAGTTTTTAAATTTAGGCAACGAAAGTATTAGCTTTGAAGAAAAAACAAGTATTACTTTGAAAGTGGCAAAAAAAAAAAAAAAAAAATGTGCACATTGGCCCAGAAGGCTTGCAACAACAAACATACAAAACCTTTTGCATGTGGGCCTCATTTGTTGTTGGCCTGAAAGGCTTGCAACGACAGAAATACAAAACTTTTTGCGCGTGAAAGTTGGACTTTTATAAGTCTTTGCGTATTCTCCCATGGTGTGGTCTCATTCATGAGGTCTGATACTTGAAAGAGCAAGTATTATATTTTCCTCATCCGAATACCAGATCTTGTATAAGTTTTTGTGTGTTATAATAGAGATGCTCTCTTTCACCTTGGTCTAAACTTTTAATTATTATTATTATTTTTTATAATAGAATCAAGAAAATATATATAGGCCATTAATTTTGAGATCCAGTGGTACAGAGATTGTAAAAAAAAAAAAATTAAAAAAAAAGTATAGGGGGCGCATGCGCCTATGAGGGGCACATGCGCCAATTTTTTTTTTTTTTTTCTCGTGACCTAGACTGTTGGATCTCAAAATCATCGATGACTTAGATCTATCATTCACATAGTTTACACCACATAGTTATTAAATACACCCATCTAACCATTAGACAGGAGTATGAAATAAAAATTTACCTATAAGGCTTTAAAGTATTTCCAAAAATCATTTTTATAGTAACGTACCCCTAAATTATTTGATGTATACTTCAATTGTTTAAAGTCACTCATACTACTCTTGAAATAACCCCTAAAATTGTTGAAAGTGATTCTTCAACCACATAAAGTCATCCCTATTTTTAGTTGTTAACGGTTAGATGGGTGTACGTACAAGAGAGTCACGCATGTACTCTCAGATGTTCTCACCATAAGCAGCAAATATGTGAACCCAACCCTATATAGAACGGGATTATATGAGAGCAATCCTTAGAGTGAGAGCGTGAGAATAGTTCCCATCCATATACTTTATCTTGGTTATAAAGTGATGTAATTTTATTTGATTACAGTCCAATGTACTTTTGATTAATATAACACCTCGCCTCCTACACAGGAGGTTGACCGCTGCTACCAAAATACGCTCTATGGTTGAGGACCAAGCCCACAGACCACCACAAATCTTTTCAACATGCTTTGTACTCACTCACATGCTCATGAGAAACTTCCCAAGAGGGAACTCATCCAAATACTACTGTTAGCCAAGCATGCTTAACTGTGAAGTTTCTTGGGTTGAGTTCCCTGAAAAGAAGATGCACCTTATTGATATGAGTATCATCAAACCATTTATGCTAGCTTCAACCATGAAATCATTAGGGTATTATAATTATTAGCTGCTTCATCTACTAATGGACATCAAACATCTTCTCCCCCCAAAAGGCCACGCCCCAACTTTTAGATCTAAGATTAGAGTAAGGTGTAATCAATCATTTAGATCTCAAAATTCAAATCCAAAACTGAAAAAGAGAGATGAATATACAACAACTTCAAAGTCCTCTACCTTTAAACTCTGACACGGAACCACTCCAACTACACCCACCAAGCGCTTCCAAGCCACCGACCTAGAAAGGACGCCACAAGAAACGGCCCAAACGACCCAACCAAGTGAACTGTCGAGCTCCTTAAGGGCCGATGAACATGTCGATGAACACGCCAATGGAAATGCCGACGAACACGCCTATAGACCTAGAAGAGGGTTGAGGAGATGGAGGTAGAGATAGAGGTAGAGGTAGAGGGGTTGGAAAATGATGGAGGAGGTGGCTAGTGCTAAAGGAGAATATATAGCTAGGGTTTTTGTTAAAAAGAGTATGGGTGAGGTTTCTAGAGAGCCCCTCTCTCTAGAAAACCTAACCCCCTTTTAAGGCTATTTAGTTATGTGATTTCGTTAGCAACATTCTATATGAGCGTAGTACTTCTTACTCCTCAATTTTTTCTTTTTTTGAGTGGAAAGTGTTGTAGGGATTATATTGATAACTTGTCCATATAAATCTTACTCCTCAAATGACCACATGTTTTACCTTCTATTTTTTTTAATATATTAATAAATCAACTTGTTGCATCATTGTTATAGTCATGAGTTGTTGTTTATCCAATACTTTATTTATTCATCTCTTATCAGGCCGCTTAATATATCGAGTGAGTATTGACCAGGCAAACAAAAAGTAAGTGGAACTGTATAAGCAAAAATCAGTATTTGTGCTCCATCTTTTCATATGCAGGGAGAGCTCAATTGATCAATTATGTTCTTATGTCTATGCACACATATTGGTCCTTCATCTTTAAATTTATTCTACCTCAAAGTGTTCTTCAGAGAATTGTTGATATCTGCAGGAACTTTCTTTGGTTTAGAAAGATGATTTATTTATGCTAAAACACCTTTGGTGTCTTGGGATTTTATATGTAAGCCAAAGGTTGCAGGTGCTTTGGGAATAAAAGATTGCTTTGTTTGAAACAAAGCTACCGTAGGTAAATATGTATGGTTTATATATAGCTGTTAAAGAAGATTCTCTTTGGGTTAAATGGGTACATCACTTGTACTTGAGAGATCGAGATTGGTAGGGGTAGTCTGCTCCTTTGAGTGCCAGCTACTAGGCTTAGAGGAAGATAGTAACTTTCAAGGATGATATGAAAGCAGGGTATATATTCTGGCAATTCATGGGTGAACAACAAGAATGACAAATACACCATAGCTAGTGGCTATTCATGAACCAAAAACAATACTGGAAAAGTTAACTGGTCCTACTGGGTATGGTTCAGATATAATTAGCTGAAGCATTCACTCATATGCTGGTTGGTTATTCTTGATAGAGTTCAGACCAGAGGAAGACTCAAAAACATTGGTGTTATCAGTGATGCAAGTTGTCCTTTGTGTGGAGAATGTGATGAATCAGTTAAACACCTGTTCTTTGACTGTCAGTTTGGAGCACAATGCTTGAAACTGATCAAAGAATGGATGCAAATTCTTCGACACCCCAGGTTACACCAATGCATCAACTGGATTAGAAGAAGGTACAAATGAAATAATTTCCAGAGAAAGATCCTCTATGCTATAATAGCTGCATTAATTAGTGTACAAGATACGAGCAGCTAGAAATGATGCAGTGTGGAGTTTGCAGATCCCCATCCCTGCTTATTTGGTGCAACAAATTAAGTATGAACTGAAATTGAGAGCTTATAGCATTTTCCCTATAAATCTATCTAGCAGTAATAGGACCTGGTTTGACATTATTTTTGTTAACTAGCTCTTGGTTTTAATAGAGCCCTTCCTATAAGCATGTACCCATTTGCTTTGGGCTCTTGGTTTTAGTGACTGTAATATTGACGTGACAAATCTTAACATTCTTAAATGCTTTAACCATTATAGATACCCAAAAAAAGGTTATAGAAGTAGTTTTGCTAAGCATTACCCAAATTGGGCAAAGTTTAAGGTCAATTACACATTGGAAAACAGTGAGATTAACAAAGGGAGCATTTATATATTCCTTTCACACTAAAATTTATTTTATTCCGAAACTACCCTCAACCAGTGCTAGATAAATACAGTACTCGCTGATACTGGGATAATAACTTCCAACTAGTTTCCCACGTACCTACAAACATGTAAATTTTTGTGGGACATGTTGGAAGAAACAAGTGACCTTTTTTTTGGCTTAAACGTTGGTAATTTGTCTTCTTATATTCGTCCCGTTGACTCTCTCCAGTTTCTGTTCTTTCTTTTTTCTTTTCCTAATACAATAACGCGGTGTAAATGGAGAAATTATTGTATGATTTCGGACCAATGATCTAATAATCATCCTCAGCCTCTCAGCTATGAACTTGTTTCGCCATTCTTATAAATAGAGGACC
Source organism: Mesembryanthemum crystallinum (assembly GCA_030267885.1). Lineage (NCBI taxonomy): Eukaryota > Viridiplantae > Streptophyta > Magnoliopsida > Caryophyllales > Aizoaceae > Mesembryanthemum > Mesembryanthemum crystallinum. The sequence continues at coordinate 10,108 of BSSO01006397.1, forward strand.
ATCATTGAGCGCCCTTTCAATTATTTTCATCAAACATATCTATACTTTGATCTGCATACGTAAAGAAGAAATTATCAGTGCAAATTCGCGATCCGCAGGTAAGTGATGAGTGATCTTCCATATTCAATTAAATTTCTGCATTTATATTATACTGCTAAAAGAAATTGAACTTTCTTAAAGTACTCTATCTTTGGAAAAGTATTTGAAAAGCTACCTCAAAAGTTGAAAAATATATTTCTAAAATGAAATTTTTCATAGTTTTTAGCTTGCTATTTCAGATATTTCATATGGTAAAAAGCTTATATAATAGTAGTTATATAATAGTTTGACAAAATTAGTTGTAATTGTGAAAAAAAAAAAAAAATGGAAACTTCAATCTGTATCTTGTACTCATGGGTAGCTCTCAAAAATCAATTGTAACTTTCAAGTGAAAGTTAGATGTTGCTTTATATTTTGTTTGGTATATGAGAGAAAAAAGAACAAGCTATAAGTTTCAAGCTGTAGAACTGTAGCTTTTGCTCAAAAACTAACTTTTGGTGCCAAACATAGCCTATATTTGGCAAAATTCGTTGGAACATGTTGCAGCTGTGAAATATTAAAACTTTACAGAAATAAATACTCCCCTTGATTTTACAACAAATGTCATTCTAATAAAATTTTTATCGGTTTAAAATGTCATTCTAGCATGTTAATGTAAAAAATTTGACTAGCTTTCTTGTTTTATCCCTCTTATTAAATGCACTTATAATAGCTATCTTATCTTTTTCCAAAGATACATGGAGAAGGATAGTGTAGTCATTAATTTTCTTTATTTTTTATTTAGTGTATAGAATCCTAAAACGAAACTTATTCAAATCGGTGGGAGTCCAAAGTGGTTTAAAGTATATGAAATGATAATAAAATAGTTGTAGTTGCAAATTGAATAATACTGGTAGTTTCGAAAAAGACTAGATGTAGTTGTAGTTTCACAAGCTGTTTGACAGTTGAGAGTTGAAAAAAAACCAACTGCAAATTTCAAGATATAGCTTTTATTGAAATGCTAGTTGTTCTTGTCAAATATAGTCATATAGATCAATTTTGTGTTAGAAGCTTTAAATTGGTCAAAATAGCTAAAAGCAAGCTATTTTGGACCCCAAAACATACTATAAGTTAGAGTACTTTGCCTTGGTAGTGGACGGTGTTATGGAGAATTTATGTAAAACGATCAAAAGTATATATTTTTTTTTTTTTGGGTCTTAAAGTATGTCACCAACTTTTTGAAAATATTAATTGCAATGCGAACATATCACGAATTACTAAAAGTAGATAAATTAATTTTTAGTTTAAAAATATCCCTCATTGTTTGGCAAATGTATTGATCTTATATAGAGCAATTTGTATGGTCTTTAAGTGTTTTCGAATTGCTCCATATGAACTCTTTAAAAATGTTATTTTAAAATATACTTCATCCATTTATAAATATGAGTCATTTTCTTTTTTTTACTATTTGCGGTTTTTAAGACGTAACTTTGACTATCATTTTTAATTATAATACTCTTGGAAAAGTTATGAAATAAGTATAATCTCGTGGAAGTACTTGTTTATGGCAAATTTAGTGATTTTATTTCATGTTATAAATAACGTGGTCAAATCTAATAAAATTTTACTGTACACATATCATAGTGGCTTATATTTAGAAACGAAAACAGTATATGTCATTCCTAATCATAAAGGCCATCTCAAAATTTATGTAGTCAGGGTTGATAATACTTGAGATAGTATTGTTTATAGAGTAACTCTCTTGTACAACCGTCTAACCGTTAGACGACATAATTTAATGGTGACTTTTCATAACTTAGGGGTTATTTTTAGTGGTTTAGGGGCTACTTTATGCAACTCGACCCAATCGAGGAATAA
>BSSO01006398.1:0-12002 GCA_030267885.1 Mesembryanthemum crystallinum
TAACGAAGTTAGCCTCCGTCAAAGCTTGGACCACTGCTGTGACACCTATGCATAGTTGGGATTATTCCCATAATTACGTTGAAGATGGATTATTTTCATTTGACACCCAATAGGTAGGATTATTCATGTCAAATTTTCTAAAAAAAAAAAGACAAGGCCTTTTATTTGGTGTAGCAACGTTGAAAGAAGATGTTGTGTTTTATGGTTTTGATGATCAACAAACAAGTGAGGCTAATGATAAGTGTTAATGTGTTTGCAAATGGTTGTGCTATGTGTAGGAACAACCAAGTGTTTGGTGGTTGATTCAAAGAGCGTTCTTGAAAATGAAGTGCATACATGAAGCTCTTGTTGCTGGTTTTAATGTTATATTATTAGACTTCATGTAAGTGTTTAAGTGCTTGGTAAAGGTTTGTTAGAGTGCTCAGTAAAGGAATCTATGGTGAAGGTAAGATGCTCGCAGCAGGTAAGAGGAACAGTTCCCGTGCCTGTTCCCCCTACTGCAGCAGAACGAGTTACTCAAGAATTATTCTCGATTATCTTATGAGATAATCTTCTGGAGAATAAGAGATATTATTTGCTGTGATTAAGTGTAGAAAAAATCAGAATTATTATTTAGGGAAAAAGTCTAATGGTAAGAGTTCTATTTTCCCTAAATAACTAGTTCCTTAGAGAGTAAGAAGATAATATTTTGTTACTCCCTCCGTTCTACAAACAAGGTGACGCTTGGTTTTCCGCAACACTCATCATGTGAGTTGCGGAAAACCAAGCGTCACCTTCTTTAGAGAACGGAGGGAGTATAATTTAATAATTGAATATTATCTCTTTACTTGGTCATATTCAGCTAATATCTTGCTGGAATATTCTGATTTTATCTGTCTAAATCTTCCCTTTATATCGTGTTATCTTTTGGAGGCAAAATAATATCTTTTGGAGATTATGGACTAAGGAAAAGATTAACCTAATTATCACGTCTATAAGACTGAATTTTGGGTTGATATTTTCCTTAAGCATTTAATGAGAAATCTGTCCATCCTTTAGAACACAAACACCATACACGTTCTGAACTTATTTGCAAATCTGTAGTGCAGGAACTGTTCGACTGTTCTTGCCTTAGCACTCGAGTCAAGTATTTACCTTGCATGCAAACACGCCTAGGTTACCTTTGTAATCTTTGTATTCTGGAGATTTAACATTTTGTTTGAGTGCTTCAAGTTGATTTGTTTGAAGGGGTTGTCACATACTTGAGTGAGTGTGTGAGAGGTTAGGTCTAGAGTTAGATCTAGGAGTGGTGGGTCTTTGTAATCACGAGTTGTACTTCTTAATAATAGAAGTAGTGTTGCAAATCACTTCGGGGTCGTGGTTTTTTACTCCTATTAGTTTAGGGGTTTTCCACGCTAAATCCTTGTGTTAAATTGTCTCTCCTCTTACTACTCAGAATCTCGTCCTACAGGAACAGCTCCCCCAAACTGTTCCTCCCCCTTGCAACCTCTCCATATTCATATCAGAAGACGAATGCGCTTATTCAAGTGGTCCATGATCACTCAACCAAAGCAATTTCTTTTCTCACTAAGCCTGGTTAGTATACTCTCACCGAGCTCGAAAGCCTACTATCACAAGATTTAAGGAGCAAATATTATGCGGGGAGATGCCATATTAAGATATTTACTCCCAAACAAGGTATGTCTAACACTTGAAAATGGGGTAATTGAACCTAGCATCTACCTTGAAGGAAAGGATTTGATATGTAATAGGAGATAATAATTAGGATTGTCAAACAAATCAACTTGGGGAGATGCGCTTAGTCAAGTGGTCCATGATCACTCAACCAAAACAATTGCTTTTCTCACTAAGCCTGGTTAGTGTACTCTCACCGAGTTCGAAAGCCTACTATCATGAAATTTAAGGAGCAAATATTGTGCGGGGAGATGCCATATTAAGATATTTACTCCCAAATAAGATATGTCTAACACTTGAAAATGGGGTGATTGAACCTATCACCTACCTTGAAGGAAGGGATTTGAGCTGTAATAGGAGATAATAATTAGGGTTGTCAAACAAATCAAGTTGGGTCGTGCTTTGTTTTTGTGTTGATTTCGTTTTGTTTTTAAATTACATGAAATGTACATGAAACATAAGATAATTACATTTTACACAAAATTTGTCAAATCGTATCAAATTGAGGTTATTGCTTGTCTTACTCTTAGTAACTTACGGTCGGATTTGTGTCGTTTTTCATGTTGTGTCAGACATAGACAACCTTAATGACGATATAAATTTATCCTGGCTCCATAACTTGGCAACAAATGTTCGACTTTCAAATGAAGCCTAACAACAATTTATCAATGATGAAATAAGCCGAAAGGTCACCTAGTACTAGGATGGAGAATGTTGTAAGTGGGATGAATGCTTCACTCATTGCCACATGAAATCCTCAATAAAATTTTCTTACTTGATGTTATTAGTGTTGTTGGAGTCTCATGGAGCAAAATAAGTAATACAATTTTTTTTTTCTATGAAATCAGCTCTGGATATCAATCGATTGCACGAGGAAAGCTGGTATGGCTAGTTGCAGCTACGGGAGTCCACAATTTTCTTTGGTTAGCCCTCCACGTTAGCTTCCTCTTCAACTCAAACAAAGTTCGGCGGCATATTGCCATTAATGCCTCCAGCCACACGTGTGACAAGTTTGAGAAGTCAGGCCCCTATGTTATCTAAGATTGCCCAGCCGCTAAATAAGTATGACTCAGTATCATCCCCACACACACAACATTCCTTTTTCAATCTCTCTATTGGTGAATGGAATTTTGATGGCATGAAGATGAACATGCTACTTTTTTTTTTTTTTTTTTTGCAACCACAGCGTGGTAGGTTTGGCAGTGGCGTAATGCTCGAGTCTTTGACAATCTAGCAGATATTCCATAAAATCGTCATAACTTTCCTGTTGCCAAAGGTTATGATTACCTTGAGGTTAACTCTAAGAAAAATATATTTTCCATGTGCATAAAAGAGATTTGAAATTTGCATGCGCCAGGAGACACCTATTGCATGTTGGATTAATAATGAACACGAACGAGGTATCGAAGCAAAACTCATATATGCCTTTATTTGAGCATTTGCATTAAAAAAAGTGGGTCTCTTGTTCTTTGCTTATGGATGAATTCATTACCATTCTCCGAGGCCTCCACATTGCTCAGTGTATGCAATTCCTAAGCTTGTGGAAGAGATGAAATCAGAGCTTGCTAGAGACATGCTCCAAGCTCCAACCCTTATTCAATATATCATTGAACAATGCAACGAACTCCTCCTTTGCATCAAGTGACAGACTAAAATTCAACATATATTAGAAAGCAAATGCAATTGCATATTCGCTTGCCAACTAGTATAACATAGATAATATTTCTTGTGAATTTACTACCCCCTCCTAGTATAGTAGATGCTCTCTTCCAGAACCTTGCCGGGTCTACAAAGCTTAGGATGACTACACAAATTATCATATCAGGCGGCCTGATATATCAGGTGGATAGTACTGGTGGCCTGTAAAATGGTACTGGTAAGCCAAAAATTTGTACTGACGATCCAAAAACTAATATTACCTTTTTTCTCAATCACTATCATTCCAGTACTGTTTTTTACTTACCCATTGCCACTTTTCATTTGTCCAGTACTCGCCTGATATATCAGGCCGCCTGACACAAGAGTTATTGGGATGACTATAACACAATTTTCTTTTCATTAGTAGTGGGCTACCACCAAAGTTTGCTAAATGAAGTGGGCTAGCAAGCAATACTTCTCTTGATAGTCTTGAATTGCATTCATTTTGTGTGGGCCGGGCCAGTTCAGTAAATAAACCAACAAAGCAATGTTCTACTAAGTATTACTACTACTCTTCACACAAACACTATATAACAGTCTAGTATTTTCTCACTCCCATTTCCCATCCCCCGATAACTGAGCATAGCCTCAGCCTTTGTACTTGTTATTTCTTCTTCTTCTTCTTCTTCTTCATCCCAGCGATCACATTCACTTCGCCTTCTCTCTCATCACTGATCTGATCCCCGGATCCGCCATTGAAGGACCAACAAACTCCGTATATACAACCCTTAAGGTAAGATTTCAATCTCCATTCTCACTGATTCATTCTCAAATTGGCTTAATTTCACTTATAGTTTTACTTTTTAGATCTGAACCCTAGATCGATCTGAGATGCCCGTTGGGTTTCTTCGACATGAATTGAAATGAGGGTTTTCTTCGTATTTTGCGTATCGCTAGTGTCGGTGTAACATAGTTTGATCTTGAATTTTTATCTGAATTATGAATAATGTAGGTTCTTGTATCCTATTATCTTGGATCGGAGATACTGCCCTTGATTTACTGAGTTGGAGTTATAGAGATTTGATCTCTAGTTCTCAAGAGCAAAATGCGCCTTTTGTGGGATCATATTGTTTATTTTGCTTGATATAATTTTGAGAAATGTTGATTGTATAACTTGGATTTGCTAACACGATATCATGCGAAACTAATAAAAGGGTTGAGGATTGTTGTGCTGATTGTATTGTATATTATTGGGATTTCTATTATCACATGCTGATTGATTGCTGAAGCACTGTGATCTCTTGTGTGCAATTTTGAGGTTTACGGCGGAGTTGATTTTGAGAATTCTGGTTCGTGTTTTTGTTGATCTCATTTCAGATCTAAGAGAGAAAGAGAGAGCGGAATCATGGAGAAAACTTGCACGTTACTAATCCACTTTGATAAGGGGACACCGGCATTAGCCAATGAGATTAAAGAGGCATTGGAGGGAAATGATGTAGTGGCAAAAGTGGAGGCAATGAAGAAGGCTGTTATGCTTTTGTTGAATGGGGAGACGATTCCGCAACTGTTCATCACCATTGTTCGGTATGTTTTACCCTCTGAAGACCACACAATTCAAAAGCTTTTGTTGCTTTACTTGGAGATTATTGATAAGACTGATTCCAAAGGGCGCGTACTCCCTGAAATGATACTGATTTGTCAAAATCTAAGGAACAATCTGCAACACCCGAATGAGTATATCCGTGGTGTGACCCTTAGGTTTCTTGGTCGCTTGAATGAAACTGAGATCATTGAGCCTTTGATCCCGTCTGTGTTGAGTAATTTAGAGCACAGACACCCCTTTGTTAGGAGGAATGCTATACTTGCTGTTACGTCGATCTATAAGCTCCCACAAGGGGAGCAGCTTTTGGGGGATGCACCTGAGACCATCGAGAAGGCGCTCGCAACAGAGCAAGATCCATCGGCCAAGAGGAATGCATTCCTGATGCTGTTTACATGTGCCCAAGACAGAGCCGTTAGCTACCTTTTTACACACATTGATCGGATCTTGGATTGGGGTGAGCAGCTGCAGATGGTGGTTCTGGATTTGATTCGTAAGGTTTGTCGGACCAATAAGAATGAGAAGGGGAAGTACATTAAGATCATCATTTCTCTTCTCACCGCCCCTTCTACAGCCGTCATATATGAATGTGCTTCAACTCTTGTTTCTCTGTCATCGGCACCTACGGCTATTAGGGCAGCTGCTGATACGTACTGTAAGCTGTTGCAGTCACAAAGTGACAACAATGTTAAGCTTATTGTGCTTGACCGGCTTCAGGAGCTGAAGTCTTCCCATAAAGAGATAATGGTTGAAATGATCATGGATATTCTTCGTGCCCTATCTAGTCCCAATCTTGACATTAGGAGGAAGACACTAGATATTTCCCTTGAATTGATTACTCCCAGGAATGTGGATGAAGTAGTTCTCATGTTGAAGAAGGAAGTTGTGAAGACTCAAAGTGCAGATCTTGAGAAGAATGGAGAATATCGGCAAATGCTTGTTCAGGCCATCCATACATGCGCTATGAAATTCCCAGAAGTGGCTAGCACAGTTGTCCATGTGCTTATGGATTTCCTTGGGGACAGCAATGTTGCTTCAGCTATGGATGTTGTGGTCTTTGTGCGGGAGATCATAGAAACCAACCCCAAGTTACGGGTCTCTATTATAACAAGGCTTCTGGACACTTTCTATCAAATCCGTGCTGCTAGGGTCTGTTCATGTGCTCTGTGGATTATTGGGGAGTATTGTCTCTCACTGTCTGAAGTTGAGAGTGGGATTGCTACTATTAAGCAATGCCTTGGAGATCTTCCATTTTACACAACCACTGAGGAAGGAGAGGCCCAAGAGGCTCCAAAATCTAACCAGCAAGCAAGTGCTGCTACTATTTCTTCTAGAAGGCCTACAGTCCTTGCAGATGGCACATATGCCACTCAAAGTGCTGCTTTGGAAACTGCTATGTCCCCGCCTACCCTTGTTCAGGGGTCATTGGCTTCTCAAGGGAATTTGAGATCCTTGCTTCTTTCAGGTGACTTCTTCCTTGGGGCTGTTGTTGCCTGTACCTTCACAAAGCTTGTTTTAAGGTTGGAAGAGGTTCAATCATCCAAGGTTGAAGTCAACAAAGCAACAAGCCAGGCCTTGTTATATATGGTATCCATGATTCAGCTGGGGCAATCACCTGTTCTTCCACACCCTATTGACAATGATTCTTATGATAGGATAATTCTGTGTGTCAGACTTCTGAGCAATACTGGGGATGAGGCTAGAAAGATATGGCTTCACTCTTGCAGAGGAAGCTTTGTTAAAATGCTTGCAGACAAGCAATTCCGAGAAACTGAGGAAAGGAAGGCAAAAGCTCAGATTTCTCATGCGCAGCCTGATGACCTTATTGATTTCTATCATTTGAAGAGCAGGAAGGTTGGTGATCATCACCGTTTATATTTTGCTATATTATTGTTGATTAGTGTGCCTTTATTAGGTAATACAGCATTCAACATTAAGCCATACTACATGCTGCTTCTGCATCACTTTGTGTGGACACCAGTATCTTTGTGATTGTCATCATGATATTTGTTAGGTCCGCCTCCACTGTTTTTGTTTTTCATTTAATAATTTTAGATATCTTTGGGCTAGATAATTTTTATGCTAGACTCTTGAATTTTTTTTTATCAGCAGTGTATACATATTGAGGTCAATAACTGTTTTGAGCTGTATGTGCATTGTGCACAGGTAATGCTGGCAGGGCCAACATAAGATTTAATGATGCCTTCTAGAGTTGAAGTGATACTTATCTTTTAGACTGAGTTTTCCCTTTATTAGATAAGCCAAATAGTGGCTTCATTTAAGCTGCCCCGCTCAATAGTCAAAGAACAGAAGCAGAATTATTATCATGACTGGTGGCAATCTTCTGGATTTATCATAATGGTGATGAAGTTTGTATAACCTTCTTTCTGCTTATTTGTCGGCTGTTACTAATGTCTACTATTTAAGCGCTCATGCATGTCCACCAAACTGCATGCTTAGCTGTACAGTTATCTTTGTTTCTGGTTTTGGCTATGCGTTGCCTTGAATTTTTGTCTTAATTTTTTTTTTTTAATAAAGTACAACTGAGGACATCTGCATGTTCTGATGCAATCATGGAAATGAGTGCTGCCTTGGAGTTCTCTATACATCTTAAACTATAGAACATGTCACTGACATTGCTGTTCTGCTCAACTGTGTTGGTGAATGGATTGTTCATTTAGGGATCCTCTTTGAATTCAGTAACATGTGTTTCTTTCCCAGGGCATGAGCCAGCTGGAATTGGAAGATGAGGTCCAAGATGATCTGAAGCGCGCTACTGGAGAATTTACCAAGGACAATGATGATGCTAATAAGCTCAATCGTATTCTTCAGCTCACAGGATTCAGCGACCCTGTTTACGCTGAAGCCTATGTAACGGTTCATCATTATGACATTGTTCTCGACGTTACTGTTATCAACAGAACAAAGGAAACCTTGCAAAATCTATGCTTGGAGTTAGCAACCATGGGTGACCTTAAACTGGTGGAGCGTCCACAGAATTATACTCTGGCACCAGAGTCAAGCAAACAAATTAGAGCCAACATTAAGGTCTCTTCTACTGAAACAGGAGTTATATTTGGAAACATTGTCTATGAGACTTCAAATGTTCTTGAACGCAATGTTGTTGTCCTCAATGACATTCACATCGACATAATGGACTACATTTCTCCTGCTACCTGTGCTGATGTTGCATTCAGAACTATGTGGGCCGAGTTTGAATGGGAAAACAAGGTATGTTCTATGCTTAATTTGTTGGAGGTGTTCCAGTTACTTGAAGGTCATTAGAATTTGTCAGAATCTGTAAAAGAGTAGTTTAATACAGGGTCCACTGGTCACTTTATATGACTTTTAGCCATGAAATGCATGCAGGTTTTCTTTGTAAAAAAAAAAAAAGTTGTGAATTGTAGTTTCTCAAAGTATGATCTAGAGGGTGGTTTCGGGCAAGAACCATAGTAAAAGTAAAAACAATTCCATTTTTGGTACCTTCATTATTTTCAGATTACTATCTACAAATTTCTTGAACTATATACCATGTCTTCTTCCGCTTCATTGTGAAACTTGGACTTCTTACTTTTGTTTTTCTGTAGTTAGTACTTCGCTTTACTACTTTGGCCCTTAATTGTTCAGTTAGTGTATGAGGGTCCTGTCACTGCTCATATATAGCCAAGTAGAGCTAGAGCTCAACTCAGTCTTGTAATTGTTGCATGCCCTGCTCTGCACCCCCACCCGTAAGTGCATGCAGCTGCCATGGCTCAAACTTAGGTGGTGTCTGTGATACGGGTGCATATGATTGTTGAGGCAATTGCCTTATGGTCTATGACAATCTTTAACATTAGTTTCATTGTTCTTCCTATCAAGAGATCTGAAAATCACTTGCACATCTTTTCACTATGTACTGTTCGTTTAAAATCGTGTGTATTGTGTGTTTCTTCAGAACTATTTGGCATCAAAGTTGTATGCGAAAATCTTGTACTGTAGACTACATGCGACGGAATTTGAAAATTAATGAACCATGTAGGAATGCTGAACTCTGTCATTGTTGTGGTTCTAGTATTGGTTTTTTCTATATGTTCTCGGTGTATTTGGTTGTCTTTGATGGTGGTTTATCACATTATTAGTTGATTGTAGTCCTTGTTTAAAGTTTGTTATGTGCAAATCTTCCTTTGTAATGCTAAAGGTTCATTCCTTCTCCACCCCGTTTTTTTGTCTGTCTTTCTCTATCAATGAATATCACTTTCTGCGACCCCCTTGAATCTCCATCTAGTTTGTAGATGTATCATCCCCTATCAAGGCTTTACATAATAGTAATTCTGTGATTTGTTTCCTCTAGGTTGCTGTAAATACTGTAATTCAAGACGAGAAGGAATTTCTAGACCACATCATCAAGTCGACAAACATGAAATGTCTTACTCCACTGTAAGTTTCATGTTTTAACTATTCTTGCTTGCTAGATTTATTTATGCCAGTTACTACGACTATTTTCTCAAGATTTTCTATAGCTCACTCACCTTGTCAATCTTTGCCTCTCTTGGTATCAGATCTGCCCTGGAAGGCGAGTGCGGTTTCCTTGCTGCTAACTTGTACGCAAAAAGTGTATTTGGTGAGGATGCTTTGGTGAATGTCAGCGTTGAGAAACAATCAGACGGCAAGCTCAGTGGTTACATCAGAATAAGAAGTAAAACACAAGGTATTGCCCTCAGTCTTGGCGACAAGATCACACTTAAACAGAAGGGTGCTGCTTGAAGAATGCATTCCAACCTAGAGACATCAGAGTTTCCCTATTACTGCTTCAGCATTCTTTGTTGTGTCATGTTGGTATTTCGCATGACCCTTGAATCCATATACGCACTTGTTTGTTATAAGAGGTTAGATTTTAATTGTTATAGTGTTAATTTTGTATGTCAGTTGTTCCATTTTGAAGAGTTAGTCGCAAGCGGATTTTCATGTCTTGAATTCTGTAGATGTAAGCCTTATTTTCCCCTTTCTTTCCTGCGTTTCGACAGAGGAATTCTTTCTCCATTTATAATAGACCTCTTCCCTCGAGGTTGTATGGCCAGTTCTTTATTTTGTCATTGTTGCTATTTTATCCCTTGGCTGGATGGATTTGTATGATTGATATTGTTTCTGCAACTATCTACGCTTTGAGATGGAGCTCAACTCATATGATCACTCTTAATTTGTTCTACTGAAGCTGGGACCCCAAATGACCAAATGGGTATTTTTAATGACCACAAGTGGACAATTTGGTATATAAAAAAATCTCTGGTGACATATAGGTATTTAAAATAAACACCGGCAACCAATATGGTATTTTAAAATGCAATACGTGTCATATTGCCCCAAAAGTGCGCCGGAATATAGAATCTCGGTATTTGTTTTAGTTAAAACGTATTTATATGCCATATAATTGTATTTTATCTCGTATTTTGTAGGGTATTTTTCCATTCAAGAGCTATTTTCCTATCACTAGTTGTGTATTTCCACATTTAAGAGCTATTTAAGAGCTCTTAAATGGGGAAATACCTCACAAAATCCAAGATAAAATACAATTATTTGGCATATAAATATGTTTTAAATGAAACAAATATCGAAATTCTATATTCCGTCGTATTTTTGGATGAATATGACATATATTGTGATATGATTCTACATCAGTATGGAGATGTTGACAATGCTAAGGGTCTCCTACATTCCTGCACCAAAGGAGGAAAGTTCAACATTACTGCAGCCTATCAGAATTTGAGAAATAAAGGAAGTAAATGGAGATATAAGAAGTTGGTTTGGGAGGCAACAACTATCCCAAGACATACAATTACCCTGTAAACCACAGAACAAAATACCCACCCTGGAGAACATGAAGAAGAGGGGTTTTGCATTTCCTAGTAGGTGTTCACTTTGCAAGGCAGCAGAAGAGGATGTAGGGCATTTATTCTTCAACTGTAATTTCAGCAATCAAGTATGGCGACAAATTCTCAACTGGCTGGGCATTAGTAGAAAGGCTATGACTATCACCAAAGAGGTAGAGTGGTTCCGCAAGAAAATTAGAGGCAAGCATGTCATCAAGAGGTGGAAAAGGGCCGCGCTAGCAGCTACTGTTTCAGAAGTGTGGAAGGAGAGAAACTATGCAATTTTCAGAGACCAAAGAAGAAGTGTGCAACAAGTGGTAGATCACATTAAGTACTGTGTTAGTGTTAGAGTGTTAGATAGTGATCCTAATATGGCTAATGTTATCATGTAGTTTACTGCTTTTATATGTGTTGATGAGGATGATGTGAGGATGTGAGTAAGCAGGCAATCCCCTGTTTTTGTATTGCACTCAAATGTTTTTTTTTCCCCAAGTGGATGAATAACAAAAGTAGACCTGTTCTTTCAAAAAAAAAAAATATGACATATATTGCATTTAAAAACCATATTGGTTGCCGGTGTTCATTTTAAATACCTATATGTCACCGGAGATTTTTTATATACCAAATTGTTCACTTGTAATCATTAAAAATACCCATTCAGTCATTTGTGGGAAATACATTAAAAAGTTAAAGATGGAGATCAAAAGTAATGGAGAATATCTCGTATCAACATTTTCCTGCTATTCTTATCTTATCATAGTACGTACTATTTTTAAGGTGCTTAATAGTACTTTTGTTTTTGATTAGAATCTAGCAAAATTTAGCATATCATTAGCATTCAGCATAGAGTAATACTCCCTTCGTACCACTGTAGGCCGCATTGTCAAAATAGTATTTTTAATGGGAGGTCATGACAGATTGATATTTTTTTTGACACCGGCGACATTTAGGTATTTTTATTGAGAACCGGCGACATTTTAGTATTTTTTTTGGAAAAAAAGTGCAAATTTACCCAAAAACATTCGCCGGAAAGAAAATCTTTGAATAAAATATGATTTTAAATTATTTTTTTGCATTTATTGTACTTTCAGCCCATTTTGTCATATGTTCACTTCATTTAAAATTTGATATGACTAATATTAATTGTAAAATCGACCAAAAAATAAAAGAATCAGATATATTTGTAACTGTTAATTGATGAATGAGGTGTTTGATTTTCACTCTAATTGCCTTAATCTTATCTC
>BSSO01006399.1:0-12002 GCA_030267885.1 Mesembryanthemum crystallinum
CAACCCGACTCGACCCAACCCGACCCGAATAATCTTGTGACCCGATTTAACCCGAACCAATAATGATCCGAAACTGAAATGACCCAACCCAAAACCGACCCGACCCACCCGATTGCCACCTCTACGTCTAACCGTTAGACGACCACATTTAAGGGTGACTTTTTGTAACTCATGGGCTATTTTTAGTGACTTAGGGGCTACTTTGAACAACTTGACCCAATACAGGAATGAATTTTCGCAATTTAGTGGATACTTTTATCGACTTAGATGCTACATTTTTATGACTTAAAGGTAATTTTATAAATTTATTATAAGATATAAAAAGTAGCCCTTAAGTGGTTAAAAATAGGCCATAAATTGCCAAAAATCATCATTATATTGGATTGTCCAATGGTTAGACGGTTGTACATAACAATTTGCGATATCTATTTAATTTATATGGAAACCATTTAATGTGTGGTGTGCAATGTACCTAGCAGGTAATAGTAAGAATTCACAAACGGGACAAAAAGAAAATATTCTAGATTTGGTAAATTTTGTAGGGTATATGAATGGATCACCTAGTGGAGCCAATTTGGCTACTTTATAATAATGGGAGCCACATCCTGGTTTAAAAAGTTTAAAACGGGGGATCAACTTTTAAAATGTTGGATGATCACATGCTTAACAAGAACTTCTTTGTTGTGTGTCCTTGGTCTTACGAATTAGAAGTGTGTGAATATAAGAAATTATGGTTTTACTGTTCTCCTTTTTTAAGATAGCGACGTTAATAGAATTATTAAAGGTGGCATCGGAAACTTCACCTGCTAATTCTTGTTAATCAAGATTGTTTAATTAATTAACGGATTGTTGTCAACTTGCTATGGGTAGATTTCACAAAAACTTACATTATGCAACCTCATACATGAGGTCCGATACTTGGAGTAGAAAAGAATGGTTCCCAATGTTACTAAGTACCACACTCTTCTCTACTCCAAATATTAGACCTCATAAGAGATTAATTGGGTTGACTTAATTGATAAGTAGTGTTGGGCGATTTTGATTTTATTATTCTCTCCATTTCAACTAATTTTTGTTGATTTTTCTAAACTCGGCAAAAATCAACAAAAATTAGTTGAAGAGAACAAAGCCTAAGTTGAGGAAAACAAAACCTTAGTGCTTGTTCAGTTGCAATTATAAAACATGGAATGTGACAATTTCTAGGATGTGTAGAATTGGTGAGTTGTTTGGTTGACAAAAAGTTAATCAAATGGGGGAAGTATAATTTCCTAGGAAATAGAAATTTCCACTTACCACAACAGGAGGAAGTGCGTGGCTTACCTACTCTCCCATAGGTAATTAGAAATTCTCATGAAAAATCACTTCCCACATGTACATCACCAATTCTAGCAACTTTCTAAGAAGTGGATGGAGGAATTTAATTCAGGTAAATCGGTATTTCGTGGAAAGTTTCACTTCCTATGCTAACCAAACGAGGACTCAATAAGAATGTTTCATCCATAAATTCATCTCTTATCGATCTCTAGGAATAGTGATCCCTATTTTTATATAAATAATCACTCTAATGATGATGTGGCAGAAAAAGATGATGTGCAAATTTTAATGATTAAGAAAAAAGGTTATTGCTTATTTTGGCTGATCACCACACTAACTTCTTTTCTACTTAATTATCTGATAATCTAACCATTAGAAAGAAACACAGGTCCACACTTAAAAGATTGTCCCCCGAATAATTAATTAGGCTTTAAAAGGCTTATTAAAATATTACCAAGAGAGGCTATAAATTCCCATTGTAGGGTCATTTCTGAAAGCAAAATCCTTTATTGCTTAACCTTCATTGGCTCTTCTTCTTTTTATGAATGAGATTAAGTGGATTAATTCAAGTCCTTAGGCCCCTCTTCATTTTTTTTCACCCTTGATCATGCCAATCTATTGGTTATTTGGTCTGATGGATAAAGCTAATCGGTGCATGATATAATTAGTGAAAATGATTGTGCAAGCAACTATGATCATATAAAACTCAGTAATTATTATTGCAATGTCGGGAAATCCCTCTAATATGACGATAGATATGCGTGCAAGGCTCAAGATGAGGTCGAGATGCGTTGTTGAATAGTCGACAACAAAGATGTGACACATGGTAATCCTCTTAAAAAAAAAAAAAAAAAAAAAAAAAAAAAAAAAAANAAGACGTGTGACATGGTAATGGATGGTATTGTCACTGATAGTATGCAAGGCTCAAGGTGAGGTCGAGATGCGTTGCAGAATAGTCGACAACAAAGATGTGTGACATAGTAATGGATGGTATTGTCACTGATAGTATGTTATTTTTAGAGATTTGCGTAAAGGATTCAACGAATTGTATTAAGTTATGTTGAGGGCACATTGAAAGATTCGTATAGTGATTGATCAACAACAATGGACAAGGGACTAAATAAAACATTGATTTATGATTGGTTAACAAATGAACATATGAGATCTACATAGAACATCTAGGAGGTCAATTTCCAATCCAACTCAATTATGAGTAGGAAACAACTAACACAACTATTTCCCAAGCAAACTTCCTGTATTACACAAATTTATACATGTTATAAGAGATAATCGAATTACATTAATAATATGCCAAAACGTAGCTGAAAAAGGGAAACACAAAGTACGTATTGAAAAACTTTCATTAAAGAAAAAAACCGAGCCACACTTTGCCAACGATAACCCAGATCTCGCTCGCCCAACCGGGCCAATGCGAAGACAATATGATCTAAGTATCCAACTCAACAAGGCACGGGGTCCCAAGCACAAAACTTGCTCGACCCTACAACTAACTCTCCTCTGATTTAACCCGTTTTCTATCTTTCGGTTATTGCTCCACCCTCAACAAACATGTAACAATATCCTCCTAGCTAGCTAGCTAGCTAGAGATAATGGAGTTACGTTGATGTTTGAGATCCTGTGTAAAGTTGCTATCAAAGAATTCCTAAAAATCTATGGAGATGTACTCGTTACACTATCTAGTCTCTAGAGGTTAGAGACAGCTTATTATTGACCATAATTCAAAGACAAAGCAAGTAAGATGATATTGATGATGAGGAAAGGAAAGTTAGATGAACATTGCTTGACATTGCATGCTTTTAGGAGACCATCACTATAATGTATAATTAAAGGCATTTGTACTACTACAAAAGCAAACGAGATGGAGGGATCCTAGCTATACATCCACTTTCTCAATTTGAACGTTAACCCTCCACCAATTATAGACAAACTCTATCTTATATCATGACATAGGAAGAACTTATTTGAGTGAAGTATCAGGATCTGTAACTCTCAAAAGAGTTCTTCATTGTCCTATCATTTTCTTAAATTAGTTGAGAAGCTATATATCTTACTGTCTACATCTACAAGTTAGCATTCTGATCTTTTGTTTGTATTCCATCCCAATGTGTCCTAACCGGCTATCAAAGGAAGGTTATGTTCTCCTGATCAGTTCAATCCAATTCAGCCATTATCATCGAATTCTGTTCAATTAAGTTAAGTATTTGAATTCTGTTCAATTAAGTTAAGTTAACTTGAAAGATAGATGCAATGGACGTAAATGGCCAGCATGTAGACAAATGAAGAATAGTCATTTGACTTGTGTTAGGTGGATTGAAGCTACTATAGTAGGGAATATAAGATCAAATTGGCATCAAGAGGCTTTGGGGAGATCATGATGATGGCCTTGTTTAATTTGGAGATAGCTTTCCAACCAGCTTTTTGGACAATTTGTTTTGTTTGACCAATTGACAATCCAAGACTCTAAAAACTGGTGTTTGGAAACCAGCTTGTTCATTGGCTTTTTGAACCAAACAAGTTGATTTTTGAAAAGTTAGAAGGGGGTAGCTTTTTGGGTTAGCTTGTTGGATTAGTGTGCAAATTGACAAGTTTTTGTCCCAAACTATAATAATAAAACTAAAGAGAAATAACATTTATGAATTATTTCCATATCCTTGTTGGTCATTTTATATCCATCCAACTACTGATAATCAGTTGACTTTACCAAATATAATTTTTACAAGCAGCTAGTCAAACTAGCTAACATAACCAGCTAGCAACAACTAGCTAATCAAACCAACTAATCAAACCAGCTACCAGCTGATTGTTAAACAAGGCCTATCTAATAATGGACTTATTTGTAGTATATAGGGGTTTATTTCAAACCAAAAAATTGCATGTTTCCGGAATACATGCTCAATTAAGCTTGTAGATTACCTTGTAATCTTATTTACTCCCTTTGTTCCTAAAAAATTCTACCATTTGCTTTTTGCAAAACAACCAATGCAAGCTGATTTTTGCATGTACTTTCTCCTTTTGCCCACCACATTAATGGTTATCACCACAAATGTTTTACCCAAAAGAGATATGGTAGTGTTTTTGTGAAACATCCAAATAAGAAACGGAGGGAGTAGAATTTTTAAAAAACGGAGGGAGTATTTTTCATTGAAAGTAGCTGTAAAGTTGCCATACTAGCAAGGAGAGAGAAAGTTGTGATCGATACCAGCAACGGCAAGGAGGGAGATCGGAAAGATACTTGGCTGAGAATCCTTTTTTTTTTTTCCATAGGGGCTTGCATTTGTACATCCTCATCATCATCATGAGGGTAAATTTCAGAAAGGTTTGTCGAGTTTTGGCCCAATATAGATAGATACATTGACGTTTGAAAAATACGTACTTTCATGGGTTTCTGGTCATAAAATGCTGGCATATCATTTTTGTTTGAATTTTTAACTCATCTTAACATTTATATGACGACATTACTTTCAATACACCTTATTGAAACTTTTATACCAAAAATAAAAAATTTAGCCTTCATTTGTTTTTTTTTTTTTTTTGAAAAGTACAGTGCAACACTTACATTCTAATGATTTAATTTGTCTTTTTAATTAATTGTATTTTAATTTCTTTTTCGTGTTTTCTAGTCTTTATGTCAACATTTTAGGAGAAAAGTATCCTGCCCTTTTCCATGGGTGTTACCGTCATTCCAACTGTTACGGTTACCAAAGTTTTGATTTGCAGTAAGATTTATTTCCAAAATTGGTATAACTCAATGTAATTTTTCAAACGCCAGTATACATATCTGTATTTAAGCCAAACCTAAGTATAACTTATGAAATTTATTATCATCATCATCATCAATATTATTATTATTATTATTATTATTATTATTATTATTATTATTATTATTATTATTTGAATTACTATTTCTATTTTTTAACAAATTTATTTTATGGTTAAAGTTAGTGAAGTTCATTTCAGTTTCATTCAGTCATCACTATAATTTCTATCCGATTCAATAATTCTGTGACTTCAGTTGTATTAATTCCATTTCAGATAAAGTAAGTTGATGAGAACAAGAACTAAATAAACTGGCTGGTGAAATGATACAGCGCTGCAAGTGGCGATTGCATATATATGTATGTGTGTGCATCGATCGCCTGAATGTTAGGGATAGCACTAGGAAAGATCTAAGGAACTGCATAATGGAACTTTCAGAACATGTAAAAAGCAATGTTTCTGAAAATTTTTGTTAAGAAATTGTTGTTTTAATAGTTATATACTCCCTCTGTACATTTCAAATGTTTATAAATCATTTGAGCACGAAGATTAAGATAATAAAAAAGGTGACTTTGTTTCCAATAATGCTCCTAATGGTTTAACAAATTTACAATGAGAGAGGAGTGTTTGACAATGATATTTTATTGTGGGTTGAGAGAGACTTTAAATTAAAAAATTCAAAAGAATGGTTGATGGTGGGTAGAGAGAGAAAAAGAAGGGAATAAAAAATCATTTTATTTTAAAATTGATTGATAGTAGTTGAATTTTTTTATTATTTAATACTGGAGGGGTATTATGGAGAGAAGTGTGTGTAAAATTTGGTTTGTAAACATTTGAGAGGTACTTAATTTTTGGTGGTTTGTAAACATTTGAAAAGTACAAAGGGAGTACAAGAAACTTCTACAATATGAATGTCTAGCTTAAACAAATAGAGTAGTTATTTATAGAGGTGTACCTATGAGTTTTTTTTTTTTTTAAGTCGATTACATGGAGTTAAAATAGTATATATACACATACTATACTCGTAAACTGGATCATCCCATTATGAACTTTTAACATGAGTATACTAATTTATAAAAAAAACATGAGGAAAATTTGACATGAATAATCCCTAGTTTGGGGTATAAAAAAACAATATTAATCCCATTTTTGTATAAATTTTGGAATAATCCCAAATTTCAACATATGTCACAACAATGGTCCCAGAGTGGACGATGTTAACTTCCGTCAACATTTTTGTTGACATGGTTGTGGTAACTATTTAAAAATAACCCTATATCAATAACTCCCATCTCAAAAATCGAAGCAAAAATGTAAACAAATGTTAACGTCGTTCACTTTGGGACCATTGTGGTGACACAAGTTTAAATTTGGGATTATTCCAAAATTTATGTAAAGGTGAGATTAATATTGTTTTATGCCCCAAAATAGGGATTATTCATGTCAATTTTCCAGGAAAAAAAAAAAAAACAAATAGTCTTACATGGTTCAAGTTCAACCTTTCTTGGATTTGGAAGGTCCAATCAATTTTGGATCTTACTTTCAAATTATGAAAAAATCGCCACCAACCCCCCTATATAATCACTCTGTTGTGAAAACCCCCCCTATAATTTATTTTTTTTAAAAAGAAGAAATTGTAAGCAACCCCTCTATATTGCATTTTCTGTAAAGAATATCTCCTTTTGGCCACTTTTCCTATTTTCTGGTCAGATTCTAATTTTTTATATGCAAATACCCCTTGTCTAATTTTGCCCTCCCATTTACCCCTTCCCTCCTCTGTTTTTTTCTCTTTTTCCCTACCATTGTCTTCTTCTTTATGGCATCCATGATTCTCTTCTGTAATTTTCGACTCCATTGAAGAACTACACTCTTAATTTTTGTGAGTTTGATAATTATGAAAAAAAATTCAATTCTCTCCATCTGGGTTTCTCTCACTCTTTCTGATTTTTTTGAGTTTGATGATTAGGGCAAGATTTCGAGTAATATAAATTATAGGTTGTTTTAATTTGGGTTAATTGAAGATTGTAGGGTGAGATTGAATGTCCAATATAGGCTGCAATGCCAAATGAGTCTTTTTAGTAGACCCCCTTGGTCACATGAGTCTTTAAAGTAGCTCCGTCGACAATTGGGTCGTAAAAAAACATAACTCGTTCATATTGGTCCAAAAATTACAACTCCGGTCAAAAATAATTTTTTTCCCCATTTTTTTCATTTATTCTTGTAATCTTCAATAAGACACAGTTGGTTGACATTTTTAAATGACTTAACTTTGGTTAAGATTGGTTGAAAATGGAAAAAAAATTAGCTTTGGCCGTAATTTTTTGACCAGAGTTGCAATTTTTGGACCAATGTGCGTGAGTCACAGTTTTATAAGACGCAGTTGTCGCCGGAGCAATTTTAAAAACTCATGTGGCAAAGGGGCTTTACTAAAAAGATCCATTTGGCATTGTGACCTCCAATATCATTTGCTAATGTTTAATTGGATGTTTTTGGCTTTGCTATTGTGGAAAGGTAGCTACTTTGCTGAGATATGGGACAAAAATGAACCCAAAGTAAATGATACTCAAAATAAATGACAATGGCATTGATGTTGGAAGAGTAGAGGAGAGAGAAAAGATGAAATTCCAATTTTTTGTCATAACTTTCACGAGAGAGATGAAGTTGCTCAAATCTTTTTAACTCAATGATGGAAATCGAATAAATGTGAGAAATTTTTTTTTTTCCTTGCTAATGCCCATACATTTTGAGGGAATAAAACTAAATGAGAGGATTGTATTAGACAGGGACATTTTCGTCCAAAAATTATTAATTTGACTGGAAAATAGAAAAAGTGGCCAAAGAGAGGGTATTCTTGAAGGAAAATGCAATATAGAGGTCTGTTTAAAACTTTTTTTAGGGGGGTTTTCACAAAAGAGTGATTATGTAAGGGGTTGGCGGCAATTTTTCCTCAAATTATATATCTTTCAATATTTTTTTTTTTTTTTTTCGTTTGGGTCGGCCAACAACAAACCTGACTTATAGAACCAAACGAAACGATTGAATAATCATAACAAAAAAAAAAAAAAGAAGGGATTTTATAGATTATAGATACACATTGCATAAATTAGTAAAACAAGTTTCTATTCTAATTCATATCTTTGCTAACATGCCAATATCAGCATCTTAAGATACAGGGTAAATTTCATTGAGTTATACTAAGTTTTGGTTAAAAGAAATTATATTGAGGTATACTCCGGTGAGATTCCGGCCAGAAAATGATGATGTGAACCCAACTTAACAGTTACATGACCATTTTACCCTCGGTATACCTCATTGAAACTTAAATTTAGCCCTAATTTTCACTTAAAAGGCGTAAAACTTACATTCTACTAATTTGGTTTGCTAATTGTGTTTTTTCTTTTTCTTTTTTTTTAGTTTTTAGTCTCTATCTTGGCATCTTATGAGGGATATGTCAAGCCCTCTTCCAGGGGTATTTTTCTCATTTCATTGTGCTCCGATCACTGGATTTGTGATTTGCAGTAAACTTTTCAAAATTAGTATACCTCAATGTAATAAATTAAACGTTAGTATATCTATGTAATTATGTATACTTTAGCCAAATCTCAATATGGCTATGTTTGGCAAAAAAATCAACTACCTTATCAGCTTCAGCTACCATATCAGTTATCAGCTAATTTTTTATTCTCCTAACAACCAAACAGTTTATCTAACTATTTTCATCTTTTAACTCTCAACTTGAACTTTTTCAGCTAGTTTTGAGAAGCTATTCAAACAAGCTTCTCACATAAACAAGCTTTTCAGCTAGTTTGTTACTACTTTGCAACAATTTTGAACTAATTTTTGAGCAGCTACTACTTTATCAGGCACCTTATCAACTAATTTTACCAAACATATCCTATATCTCACTTAAATTTGCCCTAAGATATAACTTCAAATAAAAACAAACAAAACATTACTATCAGTATCAATTAAAGACAAGAGTGAGACTGAGAGAGGAGAGAGATGTGGAGGCAGGGCAGAGATATAGAAAAATCAATTCATCACTGGGAATTGATGAGATGGGAAAGAAAAGGAGAGAGAGAAAATGATATGAATTGAAATGACAAGACAAGACAAGTAAAGTGTGGGCATGTGAAAAGAAAGAATATGATGGTGACCCCATGATCTGACCTTTCATGGGTCACACCCCCCCCCCCCCCTTCCAATTTTACTCCCAGTTTCTGACTTAATTAAAAACCTCTGAAATTTTATTACACAATACATAGTATTTATTTTACTGGATTAATTAATAATTAATTAGCTAGTTAATACCCAGATGATTATAACTAAAAGTAACTGACCGTTGGATCTGCTTCTAATGGCTGAATCTGAGATCTGATATGCTGACACGTGTCTTAGCAGTACTTATATGATCAAATTCAGGTGTCATTAATTAATAATCTTTATTTGAGGCAGTTTTAATTTATTCAGTAGTTTTAGTCTGTGTTGACACAAAACAAATTGTCTGAGACTGAGACTGAGACTGAGACTGAGACTGAAACTAACTGAGACTGCCATGCAGTGTCATAAGTCATAACATTACATGACAGAGGTTTCTCTCTCCTCTTTTTCATCTCTCATCAATACTCTCTTGTACTTTAGTTGTAGGTAGCGTGAGCGGGAGATTTGGTGTTTTTAACTCCTACAATACTCTTTCTTTTTTATGGCACTGATTTTCACGTTCCCCATATCTGCTCTGACATTATGGTCGTCACTCGTCACCACCCTCTAATAATATAATGATTCTCTGCTAATTACATTTTGTTAATATTCCCATAATCCCATATGCTAATATAGTAGGGGATACGGTGTAATTAGTTATCCTTACATAATGAATTAGTGATTATCCTCGTTGACAACAAAATATATTTATACATCCCATTTTTAACTACTCAGAAATTAGAATGATATTTGCTTATATTTCAATTTAAGCCAGTTCAGCACATTTTATTTAATGTATATTGGTTTTGTTCCATGCAGTTCAACGTCGTTTATTCGATAACTTACTCTCAGTTAAGATTCTACTGGTTCGACTTTAGATTAATTGGAAACCAATGTGTGTATATCAGGTTTTAGGGGCAGGGGCCGGGGTCGGGGGTATGAAGAAATCTACAACTATCCAAAATTGTTTCAAAACTAAGAATTTTGTTAAATTTTGATTCATAACATATTTTGAAAATAGTTATCCTTTCGTTATACTCGTGTAACTACAAAAGTCCAGTTGGTGTCGCGTTATAGGTATACAACAATTTAATTTGAGTACTATTTTTTCTTAGTGATAAGGCTTTTTTTTTCTATGGATATCATAAATTTACAAATAACAATAACTTTGGTTTTTATTAGATTATTGAATAATAATAATAATAATAAACAACGATTGACAACCTAAGATTTAGTACCAAAGTAGAAAAAAAGAGGACAAGTACAGTAGAAACGGATGAAATATGAATACATCAAACTATATATCATTTCATGCAATGTGATATAAATGTATGTGTGTACACAGATCAGACGATGAAGTTTCTGTAATTAAACCTACTAGCTATAATAGTAGGCTATTATGTATATATGGGTCTACTAGTGCAATCATCGTGTGACGTCCGTAGAAAGCATTCCTTTTGCATGCCTTTACATTTACATTTTATATAAATATACACATACATCCATCATCCATCCATCATCCATCATCCATCATCCATCATCCATCATATCTTAATATCTTATCTATCATCCATCAAGTAGTATATATCACCCTTATTTGTTTCTTGTTTGGTCCTTCTTTTCTCAGATTTTTATGTTAAGTAAACTACAGTATATATCTGCTGAGTCTTCGTCTTTCAATTTCCTTAGCTTTAGGCCTCCAGCTAGCTTTGACATGTATGTAAGTCCCGTTTTGTCTTCCTATAAGGCTATGATATGTATGTCCCTACCACTTATTAGGGCCATCTATCAGTTCACCAATGTGTAATTGTACGTGTTTTATTGTTATACGTATATTTCTTCTCTTTAGAGTATGTGTCGATTTGGAGCGCTGCTAGAATACCACAAAGTAGCTGATCGGTGTTCTCATTATACATATTTACTTAGTTGTGTATTTATTTCAAATTTTTGTTTTAGTCAAGATCGTTCAGCTCAGCTTAAATCTATATGTTATCTTAATGTTATTTTTGTTGATGTTGATATTGATTGTTGATTTTCTTTGATTTTTGTTGATTCTAATGATATTTGTTGATTTTTGTTTATTCGATTTTTTCAGCATAGAGCGACTTTACTGATTTTTGTTGATTTTAATGATTTTCTAATTTTTGTTAATGTTTGTTGAAATCAACAGAGATCAACAAAAATAAGTTAAGTTCAACAAATCGTTTAGTATATTGTTCATTACAGTTTAAAAATATCTTATCAAAGCCAAAATATATAGTACTACTGCTTATTATGTGTATACTATACGATGATAAATTATACGGTACTCTCAAGTTAATTAGAAAAGATGGATGTAACCTACACAATATACTTAAATTACCGCTAATAAGAATCTAGTCCCCTAGCTAATCCGAATACGATGATTAAAGGCAATACACCAAACGAATTAAAATAGAAAATATCGATAACTAAACAACATCAAAAGAAATAAAAGACCAATGATTTATGTGAAAAATCTCAAACTGGGTAAATACCACAGATATAAGAAGAGTATAATTCACTACAAGCTTTAAGAGATTACAACACAATCTCACTCACGATGATGTATCATTACTGTGAAAGAACCAATCTAACCAAAAGTTTAAACTGATTGATGAAGGCACAATCATATATATATATATATATATATATATAGAGAGAGAGAGAGAGAGAGAGAGAGTCAAGTTCAG
>BSSO01006400.1:0-11999 GCA_030267885.1 Mesembryanthemum crystallinum
CAAGGACAGAGGGAGTATAATATATGCATAATTTATAAGACTAGGTATTAGGTAACATCAAATAAGAATCAAATTATGCTTAGTTGGTAATCATTCACATCATAATTAGTAGCTACTACTAATTTTTTGTTTAGTTTTTTGTTTTAATGAGTACTTCTTTTGTCTTTCTTGTAGTACATATTTTCTTTTTTCTTTTTACACGTTCCTTTAAATCTTTAATGTTTCCCCTAATAATGTCATGTAGCTTTGTATTTTCTCTTTTACTGTCAAATTATTCTTTGCGTCTATTTTTGAATGAAGCATTTGCATATAGTGGCTTTAGTCACTTTTTTAACTACTCAAATATTTGGAGCATGTAAAATGCCTCTTATATGTCATCTCAAAAAATTGGTAATAACACTCATTAAACTCCCTCCGTCCCTCACTTTCCTTTTTTTTTTTTTTTTTTTTTTGAGGGGTCCCTCACTTTCCTTAATATTGCACTATTCACACAAGAATTAAGGAGGGTGTATTTGGACTATTTTGCCCTTAGTTGATAAACATTAAACTAATGGGTAGTGGGTGTGAGATACATTAAAATAATGTGAAGAGAGAGAGTGATTGGAGAGAGAAAATATAATTTTTTATTGTATGTAAGGGATAGTTGGGGGTAAATAAGGGAGAATATGAGAAAAATATAATTATGTTAAGGTAAGTAGGGGACTTGATCTGATTTTGATAATTTTGTTAAGATAAGTGAGGGACGGAGGGAATATTACATTACATATATCTATGGAGTAATGTTTATAGGCAAATAAGGGCTACTTTATTTGCTGAATAGGTTGCCAATTAAACGTAATTAATTGTGTTATGTGACCCGTAACATCGAAGAAGAATCAAAATTTTGCTTGATTGGTGACCATGATGAAAGAATTCACATTAGGATTAGTACAAGCTATATATGTTTCTTTTGTCCTTTATCTTTTTACATATTCCTTTTCATCTTTCCTTCTTTATATTTTTGCTTTGTTTCTCATTTCTTATTTTTTCTCTCTTTATAATGGCATTTCGCTTTGTGTTTTCTCTTTTGCTGTTAAATTATTCTTTGCGTCTATTTTTGGATGTAGCATGTACCTTGTGACTTTTTTTTTTTTTTTTGTGTGTGTGTGTCTACAAGGTTGGGCATGGTTAAAGGGCACCTCCTAATGCATAACCTCGGGTATTCCACGACACATGGTCTCGGGTGTTCGTGTAGGTGCTCCCCAGGAGGCTTGAACTCGTGACCTGGTGTATAAGCTAAAGCTTATTTACCAGTGGACCAAACACCTCTTGGCTATTTACCTTGTGACTTTAGCCAGGCCTTTAACCACTCTAATATTTGGAGTATGTAAAAATACCTCTTGTTATTTCAAAATTTTATTAAAGGCAAATATGATAGAATATCTAAGAATTATTTAATAGCTACGTATACAAATATTATAGAATATCTAAGAAATTTTAATTTCCTGGATCCTACTCCTGCTCATCCTTTTTTGCATTTAAAAAAACCAAAATCACCACTTATAAGAGAATTTATATTTTTATTTTCAATTTGCAAAGTGACCAAATAATTATTGAACAGTTCGTTTATGCGCGTGTTTGTATCAAGAAAGTACATGGAACCCGATTAAGTAAGAATAAAATAGTGGTTTGGTTGACTAAAAGCACAAAAAGTTACATGTCTTGAGAAGTACAAATTAAGTTATTGTTTGGTTGATGAAAACGCAAGAAGCTAAGTTGTATTTCTCATGTAATAGGAACTTTTTGGCTGCATAGATTTGAACTTCTTCACCATTAAATGGACTATTTGCAATTTAAATTTGGAAAATAATAATGGTTTTACATATGATATACATCTTTTATCTTCTAATTATATATACGTATGCATGATTAACTTATAAGGCTACTATTGAGTGAGATCATTTGCAGACTATGTGAGTTCAACTATGTCCAAACTCGAGTGCAGCTCAGTGCAAGCCTTTAATAAGTCCGAGTTAATTAGTTAGTCTAAATCGACTTAAAGAGCTTAACAAGTTATATAATACACTTAAGAGTGTTCATTTCATCTTACTAATTATGCATTCAATTCAGTTCAGTTCAACCACCATAACGAGTATTTCAATTTATTCTTCTCTCTCACATATTACAATTTATTCAGTTCAACTGGTTTCAATTGAAATGAGTACACCCAATTCTAAACCTTTATTAAGATTATCTTTCGGATTTTAGATTTGATTTCATATGGGTGAGAATTGTCCTAATCTAGCATGATGGTGGTAAAGTTAATGATTGATTATTTTTATTTTTTTTTCAATGACATATAAGTCTGAATGGACTTAAAGAACTCGTGAACTATATAGTGATCCCTCAATTGTATTTTTTTAAACTTGTTTCTTAGATTTGCAAATGATCCCAGGCAAAAGAGGTAATCTCTGATTAGCGTGAATTGCGTGAAGATAAGTCTGGATCGTGAACTCATAGTTCAACGGATTCATACTTGCTTTAAAAAATACTCTACTCAATGTTGCTGTCAACTTAATTCATCATTATACGACAATTCTGCGTATGTCAAAATAATTGCAGCTGATATATCAAACAACTTGGTGGCTTTATTTAATGTAATTGCAACGAGTACAATTATTGCTCAATAGAATTTTTAATTCACCTTAACTTTTGAGAAAAAACAATGGAGAAAATACTCGGTGCATGTTTGACACGCAGCTTTTGGGAGCTTTGGGGAGGAGATATAGATTTATGAAAACTTGTTTAGATGGAGCAGCTTTTGCAAGAGTTTTAACTTTTGGGAGGGGGTCAAAGCTCCCAAAAACTCCAAATATGAAAGTTATCAAAATAAGCTTTCACCCAAAAGCTTAAAGTTAAAACTCACAGCTAAAATTTGCAGTTACAACTCATAGCTAAAACTAGTTTCCCTAGTTATAGTTGTTGGCATCAACAGCTAGTTTTAGGCAACTTTTCACCAAAAGTTATAACTTGAAACTTGCAGTTTGTTATTTGTCTTTTCAACAACCAAACAAGATTTGAAACAATAGCTATAGCTATAACTTACAGCTACAACTAATTTTTCTAAACATAGCCTTGTCAATACTCTCTACTTTTCAGTTTTATCCAAATTAAAATAACAATGATTAGAAAGCGATGGGTTGTTTTTTTATCTCTTTTAAGTTGTCATACAACTTTGCAAAAACTTAGGCCCTGTTTAACATGTTTGTCAGTTGCCAATTTTCGATTTTTGAAAACTTAAAACCAGTTTCTAGAAACCAATTTTTTTTTTTTGTTTTCAATTTTCTATTGTCAATCTTAAAAATCAAGTAGGGAATTGTAACCACAAAAAATTTCGGCTTTAAATTGGAGTATTTTTACAAAGAGTTGGAAATTTTTCAAAATCAAAAAGTGACAACTAACAACCACATTAAATAGTTTCTTAGTAATTCATAATACAAATAGGCGTAAAATGTTTCAATCATATAAAATACTGTACTAATCTTGTATACACTCCGTTGGTAGTTGGTACTTGGCAGTTTGACGTAATAGCCATTACAATATATGCATGTTTGTGGAATCGGTAACGTCAATTACAGAATCAAATTAATTTGGCTTCATTGTTGGATCACGAATCACGATGAAAGAACTCACATCATGATTAGTGCAATTTGCATTTTTAAAGATTTTCTTTTTCTTTTCAATATGAGTAATAAGGATTGGTATGGATGCACATTAATACTAATATAAAGATTATATAAACAATAAGAAAGGCATATTTTTCCTAGTTATATCCAAAAGATCTGAAGCAAGTGTATATTTTCTAGGAAGGGGCCATATAAAACCAAGAATCATCTTTAGTTTTTTTTTTTTTTTGTTTAATTTTATTTTTATATTTTCTAGGAAGGGGCCAATATAAAACCAAGGAGTAGTACATATTTTCTTTGTTTTTTACACGTTCCTTTTCTTCTGTCCTAGTATTATGCTTCTTCTTTTTTTATTAATTCTTTTTTTCTCTTATAATGTCGACTAATTATTATTTTATTT
This sequence comes from Mesembryanthemum crystallinum, assembly GCA_030267885.1. Taxonomy (NCBI): domain Eukaryota; kingdom Viridiplantae; phylum Streptophyta; class Magnoliopsida; order Caryophyllales; family Aizoaceae; genus Mesembryanthemum; species Mesembryanthemum crystallinum. Next base: position 4,066 of record BSSO01006400.1, read on the forward strand.
TTTTCAATTCACCTATGATGGATATGGTCTGTATTCTTCAATTCACCTATGATGGAAATGGTCTTTTCTTACTTCAAACTTCATCGATTTTGTTGCCAACTTAACGATAGGTTTATTTATGATTACCCACTTGCCCTCGATTTAGGTAAGTATAAAATCGTTAAATATATAAATGACGTTTGACTCAAACATGTCGTCGGATTCGAAGATATTAAGTTTAGAGTTTCTAGCTAGGTTATTCGTTTAACTGAGTTGAGGGGCGATGAAGAAACATGAACTTTAATTTAGCAATCAGCTTGTTCATCAGCGACAAGTCGAGTTTGAATAAATAAAAATAATTCTTAGAAATATGCTAACTTGCTACTTATATTCACGAACTACCTCCTATCCCTCTCTCTCTCTAATTTATTTTTTTGAATGATCATCTTTTATAACTTACCATAATTAATCAGAAAACGGGTTGTTTGGATGTAAGAGGGTTACAAAAATGGAATGTACTGACAGAGGTGATTCGAAAAAATCACAATGTTGCACCACGTTGGCATGCATGTAACACAATCAATAGTTAATCAAGATTTCAAGTGATTGGATCGGAGTATTGTAATTATTTTAGTTGATGTGAGAGAAATCGCATGATTTTAGCACAATAATATACAGCATCATTGGGCATAATCAATCATCAAGGTTCTTAATTAATTCAATTTCAACTTTCCCGTGATCAGATTACTTATTATATTGGGGAATTTGCATCGCGCTCATCTACTCTCCACAATCAACAATCAACGCCGGTATACTCCAGCTGCTAATTGTTTTATACTTCCAATGCACTCACATTTTTGTACGGTTCACGTGTCCGCGTTTGATACTTGTGAAAAACTTGTACACGATCATCTAATGGTTGGGTTTTTGGGTAGCGGAAATATAGTGTAAAATGTTGGTGGGTTAAGAGAGAGGAAGAGTGAGCGGTACAAACTTGATCTTTTTATTACTTGCTCGCTTGAGTACACAACTTGATTGAATACATCACTTGCTATTTATAGAGCTGGATTTCAACCACCTCCTTACTCTATATTTTTCTAGACCTACATAACTCTAAATACTTATAACTTTAGATACTTATAACTCTAAGTATTCGTATGGATATCTCTACAATACATAACTCTATATATTTCTATTAGATCTTTGTAAGGATATTTCTTTGAAGATATTTTCTATATGAATCTTTCTAAACTCCATGATATTTTTACATGTTTCTAAATGACATTTACAAGATTTTTTGATTATTTCCAACAATAATATGGGATTTGAGATGTTACACATTCAAATAATGCTACAAATTTTCGTAATGTATATAGTACTCCATCCGTCCCGCAATTAACTTTCAAAAATACCATATATTTTGTCCCAAAATTAGCTTTCAAAGCTTATAAAATCACATAATTTTTCTATAATACCCCTCCACTAACTCACCAATACAATAAAAAAAATATATACTATCTCTCCAATCACTCTATCTCTTTCTATTATTTTATTCTCTCACAATAATATCTCTCTATATTACTTTAATCACTCACATAAAATTCCCCTTCTATTTTTTATTCCCTCTATTAGTGCAAGGGTAAATTTGTCTAAATATACTCACCTAAAATTTTATGCTCTCTCCATTTCTGAAAGCTAAATTTGGGACGTAGGGAGTATTTGTTATGAGTATTTTTTTTATTTTTTTTGAGCGGAATTTGTTATGAGTATTGTCCATAACAGTTGTAGACCTAGCATTACCTACTTAAGAAGGGTGGAAAGTTTGAGCGTTGTTGTTGTGCGCAAGTAGTCATGGTGACACACTCAACTTTTTTTATTTTATTTTTTTCGAAAATTTCCTGTGAACTTTGAATTAATGTCTGTGGTACCCATTTTTTTGAAGTGTGCTTGTAGTATCCTTGAAATCTCAGCAAATTGACCAGTGTATCCACTAGCCATAAAATGTTTATAATGTCCTTTCAATATATTTTTTTTTACTAAAAAATAAAACTAAAAATTAAACAACAAAAAATAATCACGATTGCACTAATCACGACGCATGTTTGAGGCATTGACCAATCAAGCAAATTTTGATTCCTCTTTAGTGTTACGAGTCCCACAAACATTCAAAAGTCACGAGCCAAATGTTTCATTCAAAAATAGAAGCAAAGTATAAATACACAGGGAAAAAAAAAATAGTACTTCTTCTGTTCCTAAATAACTCTATCATTTACATATATGTGAGTTGTGAAATTACAAGCATAACCTTCATTTGAAAACAGGGAAGTATATAATATAGCTTGCATGCACTAATCATACGATGTGAGTTCTTTCATCATGATTACCAATTTAGCAAAACTTGATTCTTCTTTGATAGATGTTACCTTTACCTAGTCCATAAATATACATTTATTATACTCCCTAGGTCCATTTCTCCCAAATTAATTTTGATATTTTTCTTTTTTCGTTTCTCTCTAATTGAACTTGTCGTTCTTTTTGGCCCATTTTTTTTTTTTTTTTACACAAATGCCCTAACTCACATCCTCACTCTCTCTCCTTTCCTCACCCACATGTAAATAAGGGTAATTTTGGCCAAAAAATTTCTCTCTTAAATGCCACGTTCATTTTGGGAGTGGGATGGAGAGAGTAATGCTTTTGCTAATATTATTGGGTATCCGATCTGGTTTTGAAAATTGGATCGGATATACGGTTTTTAGGTTGACCAAAAATATGACAAACCTCGAATTAATTTACATTGGGATTTGGATTTTCCTGATCATATCATCGGATATCAGTATCCATATTCGGTTATCGCTTCTTATTTTTTTATTTTTCGTTCTTTATTCAATTTCAAAGTTCCCATGTATTAGAAAAATTCAACATCTAAAACTTGCATGTAACTTGCATGAAATCAACCTAGATGCAAAATTTGGGAGAGGTTGGGGTGAGTAGCGCAGTGGCACACTCACCACTCGTTCCCCCCAATGAGTGGGGTTCGAGTCTCATTACTCACAAAAAGTGGGTGATTTCCATACCTTTTCAAAAAAAAAAAAAAAAAGAAAAAGAAACATCAACCTAAATGCATTTAAAAGTTTCAAATCAATTAAGGGTTCGTTTTCTTCACATGGGTAAAAGAAATTGAGCTTAATTAAAATATATACACTGATTTTGAATTGAACTGAATTGATCTTTTATACTTGGCCTTTAGCATTTGCAATTAGTTAAAATCCATTCAATATAGGGCTCATTTGAAAGTATATCTTGATATCTTTCCAACAATATAGGTATCAACTTTATATTTTAGTAAAAATTTAAGTCTTTTTAATGTGATAAGTTCCTAAATGAACTGAATTGTAATGAATTAAACTAACTTGAATTAAAAAAAAAAAAAAAAGGTAAGTGGAACAGAGCCTAAGGTTATATTTGGCAAAACTATTTGATAAGGTATCCAATAAGGTAGTATAGGGTTAAAAAGGTAGTTCAAAATTGTTATGAAATAGTTTATCAAAACTAGTTGAAAAAGTTTAAATTGAGAGCAATTAGATAAACTATTTAGTTATTGAAAGGAGAAAAAATTAGTTGATAATTAAAAAGATAACTGAAGTTGAAAATGCAACTGAAGTTTACTAAATACACCATAAATCAATATCGTAATTAAATATTCGTAAGTTATAAAACTGAAATAAATTTAATTTGAATTAGATAAGTTAAACTGAGTAGACCCTAACTCAAACTCAGTAAAGGTTAGAGTTGACCTACGTACAAGCCTACACTCAAATTTGGACCAAATTAAACCCGCCCCGCGCGGTTCACAAATGTCTCACTCAGTTAGTAGCCTTAGGCTATGTTCGGCAAAATTAGCTGTTTAATTAGCTGTCAGCTGTTAGGCATGAGCTAGTAGTGTTCATTAGTTTTACTAGCTATTAAAACAAAGTGTTCAATAAAATTAGCAGTTGGGTTAATTGCTAAATGCAAAATGACATAATAGGGTATCACATATTTTATTTATTATATTGTTGTTATGCATACCATCATCATAATTATTACTCCCTCCGTCCTCAATTTAACTTTCATAAAATGATATAGCACAAATATTAAAGAGAGGCATTTTGGTCTACTTTGTCCTTGTAGGAGAACCCATGTGCTAAAGTGATTGGAGAGAGAAAATAAGATTTTTTATTGTATTGGTGAGTTAGTTGGGGGTATTATAGAAAAGTGTTGGTGATTTTTGAGTTTTGAAAGCTATATAAGGGACAAAATATTTGAGGTTTATAAAAGTTAAATAAGGGACGGAGGGAGTATATTGTTATTACACAAAACTATTGCCAAACTATTATAGTAGGCAAATTCTTGTGTACAACCGTATAACCAGTAGACGACCTCATCCAATTGTGACTTTTAGTAATTTATTATTGGCTACGTAAACCATTTGATTGGGTTGTCAAATGGTTGTACGGTTGCACAATAGTGTTAATCATTATAGAATTATCATTATTATTGTTAAGTGGGATGTCCCACATTGATAAAATTAGAGTGCCTTGAAGTGTTTATAACTAGAGAAGTTACTCCACCCATTGCCAATTGGTTTTGGGTTGGAACCTCCTCCATGTTATGGACACTCTCTAATAGGCTCAAATATTGAAAATTTAACAAGGTATTAGAGCCAGGTTTCAATCCTGTTTTCATGACCCCTGTTGGCCCACATGTTGTGAAGCCCAAAAGTGGCATTTATGTGCGGCGGGGTCCCCAATTGAGCCACGCGCGTGCGACAGCCTGTGTAGGCTTTAATGTGTCCACGCTTCAACCCAAAATGGGTCTTTGCGTGCAACGGGGTGTTAAGTGAGATGGCTCACATTGATAAAATGAGAGTGACTTGAAGTGTTTATAACTAGAGGAGTTACTCCACCCATAGCTAATTGGTTTTGGGTTGGAACCTCATCCATGTTATAAACACTCTCTAATAGGCTCAAATATTGAAAATTTAACAATTATACATACAAGCCGTATTTTATGTCTATATTGCTTTTAAAGAAAAAGTGACAAATAAAGTTTTAAAAAGAATGAAAAAGTTGCCAGAATTGAGAGAGAAAGAAAGAGGGGATGAGGGAGGTCATCCTCCATTAGTATGGAATTATGGGTCTAGCAAATGCATGTAGTTTAATGGGCATGGGATGGAGAATTTGAAGAAGAGGGAAGGGCATATGTGAAAGGAGAGATATGAGAAACATTACTCTTGCTTCTTGAAGGTTGATTTATCTAACGTTTGATTAACACTACTGCAAATGGTAAATTCTACCGACAACATTGTTTTAACTGAACACTAATAAAAGGGTCTTATAGAGATTTGACTAATTCAAACCGCCAAACTTTACCTCAAATGCGCTTTACCGAACAAGCCCTTAATCATCCATATAATGAGACATTAAAGAAGTATATCATGTATCCATTTTGGTTGTTAGTTTTAGCTGTTAAATGTCAAATCATGTCATAATTCCATTTATTGAGAAGTACTCAAATTTGTGTAGTTGACTCAAAAAGTTATGCTTACATGATGAGATTAGATAAGGGTATATTCAACTCGACTGAAAGTATCTAAATTGAACAACATTGAACGATCTTAATTGAACTAAATTGAACTAAATGAATATTAATATGTGAGAGAAAAAGTGAATGGCCTGAACAGAACAATCTGAACTGAACTGATCTAAAATAAACTGAATTGAACGATGTAAAATGATATTCGATAAAATGAAATAAACACACCCTAAGTTTCGTATTTCTTCGATTTGAAGATATATATTTCTTTTGTTTTCATCAGCAAAACTCTGAAAAAGTTTTAAACTTCTCAAGAAATAAAGCTTCATGTGCTTTTTAATTACTTAACCAAATGCATTTTATTTTATTTTCTTTTACTTAATTCAGATCTCGTGTTCCGAATTAATTTTGCATATAATTTACAAGAGAATGAAGAGAGTATATACTATATATACTACTCATATTTCTTAGAAAATTAGGAAGTTAACACAANTCATTTCAAGAGGGGGGGGGGGGGGGTTTGATAATCACCACAATGTTAAGGATGGTGTGTTACTCCCAGACTACTCATTAATTGCTAGAATAGACGGTAATTTACACATAAAAGGAAATAAAATGAAGTTAAATATAAAGAAAAGGAAATTTGAGACATAATTTATTGTCTCTATAGGTGACCTATTGAATTATTGATTTAATAATTGGCATTTGGGTGCGTTCATTTCAATTGGAAAATACCTAAATTGAATTGAAATAAACTGAATGAAGTGAATGTGCACTAAATAAAAAATAAAAAGTGAGAGAAAAAAGAAAATTATTGACCAAACCCGAATTGAATTGAAACTACTTCAACTTGGAATAGGATTGAATAAGGTAGTGAATGAACACATGCTTATCTTAGACATAAGATGAGAAACTCCGTAACACCGTCCAACACATAACACAGGTCCGCAGCCAATTAATGTACATTTAATTCACAATAACGACCATTCTTGATCCAAAAATAATTAGACAAATATTAAATCATTCCATTATTGAGCACTCTATATTTTTGGGCAACGTGATATTCGTAGTATCGTATATTCGTATCTTGTGTTGGCTCGAGATAAGGAGNGGGATAACAATGGACACAAATCACAATAATTAAGTAATAGACACGGACACGGTGTTTGATCTTTTTGTCAACCAGATCAAGCAGCACGTGGGTTAATCTTTCTCGGTTTTTTTTTTTTTTTTTGACAACTAATCTTTCTCGGTTGCTGCTGAATATTATCAAAATGACGAGTTCCAGGGGCTGCCAATCATGGCTGTGTTTGGCACTAAAATATAGCTTTTGGCAACTTTTGGGCAAAAACTACAGTTTGAAACTTGCAATTTCTTGTTTTTTCTCTCAATTACCAAATAAAGATTTTAGCAAAGCTCCTGCTACAGCTGATTTTTGAAAGCTATTCATAGTAATTTTCACTTGACAGCTAGATTTTGAGTAAAAGCTACAGTTTGAAGTTGCAGCTTGTTCTTTTTTCTCTATGCTACCAAACAAGATTTTGGTAAAAGTTACAGCTAAAGCTCACAACTACAACTAATTTTACCAAACATAGCCCAAGCTTAAGTGCATGTTCTTTTTGACTGAAACTGACGGAATTGAAACTGAACTGAACTTATTAAAATTGAACTGAACTTATTATAACTGAATTGAACTTATTAGAACTAAACTGAACTGAATAAATAGTAATCTGTGAGATAAAAAATAAGTTACAGGAATTGAATTGAACTTATTAAAACTGAACTGAACAAAACTACCGAATTGAACTAAAATTTATCAATATAAGTTGAAAAGAACAGGCACTAATTTAATTTGATTTTCTAGTTGATGTTAGTTAATCCCACAAACGGACATGCATATATTATACTCAATGCTTTAATGCTTATCTCTCTTCCTCCATTTTAAAAAAAAGGAAAAAAAGAAGAAAAAGAAAACTAACCCTGGCCTACTTTGGAGTTTTAGGGGCCGCTATCATCGATTTATCGTTGATGATAAACCCCAATTCCTTCGTTTTTCCTGTTTTAGTTAGTTTTTTTGTCGATTGCCATCAAATAAATCTAGTCTCCCTTTTTGTGAGAATTATTTTGTCCCGTTCATTGGATTAGACTATCTCCGACTTTTTGATAGTATCGTTTGTTTTAGCTTGCTTCTTCATTCATATGATACTACGGTGGATTGTCGTATTCAAGAGGTGGTCCACAATATTGGATCTAGACATTCATTACATAAAGTTGTGGCAGAATCTTCCGCGAAAAGGCTGTATAAAAGGGTGCCATTCGAAATCGTCGTATCTCAAAAGTGTTAGATAGTTTTCTTTACGAATGTATTCTGGTATTTTAGA
>BSSO01006401.1:0-11995 GCA_030267885.1 Mesembryanthemum crystallinum
AAAAGGGTTAGTTTTTGGTCTGTCTCACCAAAACAAAGATGAGACGCGTCTCATTTGAGAATTTGTGTTGTTGTAATTGATGTTGGTGTTGTTTTCGAAGGAGCTGTTGTTGTTGCTCTTGTTATGTTTCAATTCACGTTTTTGAAGATGTAAGACGGAAGGGTAGCCTTTCTTCTTCTTCTTCTTCTTCTCCACTGCTACTCCCTTCTTAGCCATCTCTTTGCTTTGTTGTTGTTGTTGTTATTGTAGTTGTTGGGTTTTCTCTCTCCTCAGTCCTTCCCTGCTTCTTTGCTTTCTGTTTTTGAGTGTTGGTTGTTGTGACGCCCCTCACTTTTTCTCTCCTCTTTCTCTCTCTAGTTTTTTGAGGGGAAGGGGGACTTTGGAAATTGATGCTGGGCTTTTGTTTTATTATATGATTTTATTATTTTGTGTAGTTTTTAACCTTCACTAAAATGGGCTGGAAAGAAATTGAAGAGAGGGAGAAATTAAAATCGATTTTGGGAAGAGAAGCAATATACAAGGGTAAGTGAAGGGCAAAAATGGCACTTTAAGTCTCTTTTAAGCTGAAATCACCGCAATGGGGCCTTGGGGGTGTTTCCATGGCAAAAGTCATATCAAAGGGGGTTTTTTGTAAAGAAATTTTAAAAGGAGGTTTTTTTTTAAGAAAAGTGGTTTTATAAGGGGGGTTTTGGCAATTTTTTCTAATAATAAATGATACTATATGCTCTGCATAGTGATACTTTTACAAACAATAAGCGATACTTTTAAATGAAAAGTAATACTCTCTCCGTTCTCGATTGAAGTTGATGCTTGGTTTTCATAACTCACATGGTCAACTTCAATTGAAAAAGGATAGAGTACTTTTGACCGTTCTACATAAATCACTCCATATAACCAACCCTTATAAGACAAATCAGAATTTTTTTCATCAACTTAAGTAATTTTACTAACAGACAACTAATTGCCAAGAAGTTATAAAACAAGATCCTAAGGCCAACAAAGACTGTTCCTTAGACTAGGGACTACTGGTTTCTTTTTCTCCATTGGTTACTTTTCTATCTTGAAATAGAGGGACATATCTGTGGGCCTCTACACTAGATCAATACTCCCAAAGTAATCAAAATACATGCCATGACCAAAAGGTCTAGGCTAAGCACAGCAGATTCCATTACCAAGGTCAAGCCTTCCATGTTATGAATATATTATGAATAATGATATCTCATGATCAAGGTTCATATAATCTACTAACAAGGAAGCTAATGCACTTGCTTTGTAACCCAGACATATCTGAGTCAATCTGACAAGGAAGTTTCTAATTTCAAAATAACTACACAGAAGCAAATTTACCAATCAATAACTACATACAGGAAGATGCAATGAATATCTACAGAATGAAAGATAAATGTTCGACGACAAAAGCATACGAAAACAAATCACCTCAGTTCAAGCTGAATCCATAGCCAAATTGACGCTCGAGTGATAAAACATTCGAAGACCTGACACTGATTTTGTTCTTCTTGATGGTGATCAACCGGTCATACACACACCACGGAAAGCTAAGGAAATGATCACGATTCATTCCCTCGTTGTATGACCCCCAATAACTCGGGTGATATGTGACAAAATACCATGCTGATGCCTTTGCATACATATCGTCAGCTCCTGAGCTTGAATCACTCCCCTCTTCGTTGAACCATGCCCTAGCTTCCTTTCTCAATGACCTGACAGCCATGGTAATAGCTTCCGTATCCTTCCTCCTATCAAACGATTTGGACATTCTCATGATATTCCCACTCAGAATTTCTGCCTCGGTCTTAATCCCATAATAATCCATCAGGTTCCCGAGCTTGTAGTCATATTGACTTTTGTAATAGTAAGCGTCAGCAAGATGATCCTCGTAGCCATCATATTCCATATCAGGGTCATAAGACCGCTTAGCAATTTCACGGGTGTACATTATTATGGACGTTGCTTGAGGAGATCTTTCTTTTACTTCCCGAAACAGCTTGCCTATCACGTTACAGGATTCATAAGTTGGTTTGTCGGGCTTTTCCATGAAATCAGGGTATTCTTTGACATAGAGGGATTGTGGTATAACTGCTGGCACGCCAGTTTTGGGAAAATCAACAGCAACGGAAAAAAGTCTAGCAAGCTCTAAGCAATTGCTACTCAGTGCTTTTCCAGGCTCCTTATCTGCGAATGCGGTGTGCGCATTTGCAATGATCCCTAAGCTGTCATTGATAATGTAGTTTGCAAAGTACTCTGTGACTTCCTGCAGATTGGACAAATGATAATAGTGTTCAGCCAATTGGAGTATTTAATTATCACAAACACAAACGTTAGAAGCAACAATGTATATGAAACAGACTGGGAGACCTGAAGCATTCTTTCTTACAAACACTAAAACCAAATCCAATCAAAAATTAGGTGCTGTTGATTTTAAACATGGAAGCACAATTGATTCTGGCTTAAAGGTTACTTAAAGATCCCTTATAGGTTCGTCCCAACAAATTTTCTGATTTCCGAACTCCAGAAAGAAACAGAACAATGGTAAGGTTTGCTAAATAATAAAGACCTCGTCACACAAAAACAATAACAAGAACAAGAACAAAAACAATAATAAGAGATAGATTCTTTTATTTGCTTTAAATGCCATGCTGTGAGATCTGGCTTCTACAATATAAGAATTTCTCAATTAAAAAGCCTAATTTGAAGTAGTTTTAGCATAATAGATAGAAATATATTGCTCAAGGAATAGCAAATGAAGTATCCCTCAAGTATTCTAGTATGCTACTATTTTTGAATGTAATGCTGGATGTAAATTTTGCAACAGCTTTCAACATTTCACTACAAAAAGCTGGTTTCCTTGTCATGATCAGAAGATTAGTATTAACAAAAAGTGTTTCCTACTTAACCTTACTGCATGACCATGGCCATAAAACATTAGTGTGACACTATTCATATGATGCTTTTATAATACACCAGGACTAGAATACTATGGCTCTGTTTGGTAGGATGGAAAATAATTTCCAAGAAAATGAATTTCCAGTTTTCCTTTGTTTGGTTTATAATTGGGAGGAAAAAAATTTAATTACGGAAAATCAATTTCCCAAACTGGCGGAAAATGTTTTCCTAGGATGAGAAACGGAAGACAATTTCCTTGAGCTGTTTAGTGTCCCATTACTGCTTTCGTTTTGACTTTCGAAACCCATATCTTCTCTCTCATCCCAAAACAAACTCACTCCTTTCTCTTCCTAGTTTCTCTCTCCTCACATTTCTTCTGCGCAACTGCAGACAGCACTCTTCCTATTTCTCTCTCTACTTTCTCTCTCCTCCCTCTCTCTCCACTCCTTCTCTCTCCTCGCTTTCTCTCTCCTAAAAAGGCAATTCTCTCCTTCCAGCCATTTGCAAGCTACAGACACTGGAAATGGATAGAACTAACAAGCTCTCTTGCTTTAGGAAATAAGTAAACCAAACAACGGAAAAATTTAATAAAGAAATTCGTTTTCAACACTGAAAATAATTCACTTGAAAACGATTTCCGTTCAACCAAATGGAGCCTAATAGTTTGGAGAACTTAACATAAAGCAAAAGAGTTAAACCAGTATATTATGTGACGTTTATCTTCTTCCAGAGTTTAAACATAAAACATATACATCAATCATTAGAGAGTTGCACATTCATTATACTTGTCAACAACAAAACTTGGAAATGAAGCTTTTACCACCATATGGAATACACCAACAAACTTACAGAGAATTCAGTGATAGAACCAAAGCAGAAATAAGCTAATTTGGTATCAACGGACAAGAAACTATGGACCAGTTCGCATGATATTCCCACCCCAAACTATCTACAGTTCAGTAGAGTACTGTAAATGCTTCATGATCACCAAGACATCAATAGAAATCAATACTTATAAAAAAGCAAACTATAAAGGGTAGAAGGGGCAGGAAACAACCTCAATTGTAACATCATGATCCAGTTCCTCGGATTTTGCTGGAGAGTAGTCCATAGGGTCTATTTGACGAGATGGTACCAGCTCAAAATCCCAGCAAACAAAGTATATATCACCATCCAAATCACTTCCAGAGCATTCATTTGGATGAGGCCTGCCAGTATAACATTTACCAATTTCAAAGGTATCTCTCACAAAACTTTGAAACTCAGTTGCGAAGCCAAGTGGCATCTGTGATTTATATGAGCAATCAACATATGATTAATTTCTATGCTCTCAATTGAAAGGGAAGCATTATCTGCTAGTAAACAGTATCACTCACCAAACTATCCACACAAGTCACATGGAGGAAAAAGTTGAAAGAAAACAAGGAAAAAGATGAGTCAAATATCAGCTGATCAAGTGGTAGCTACAAATTAGATGGAATTTAGAAAGCTGTGAGCATTTTAACCACCTTCCCCCCAAAAAGTCAGAAGCTTATTACAACAATATATCATCAGAACTGATTAGGCCAGTGTGGTAGTGGCGCTAGGCATCCCTATTTTCACCTAACTTCAACGTTTAACTCCTGATGGTCCTGTTCGAGGAGTGGAGGAATGCCGACAAATTCGGCTTGAACCAGGCTGGTTTCTTGAGGATATGGCCCATTTTAATAACCCCTCCCCTCGGCAATCACCTCTAGGTTAGATTCCAATTTGGGAAGGACTATCAACTATCAAGTAAAACCCATATTCTTGACAATCTAATAAGGACACCACAAACAAAGATGCGTCAGAACTGCAAAGATGAGTTTCAAACACCTAATTGAAATAAGTTGCCCATCATGTAACAGAAAGTCATATATATACCTCTTCCCCTTCTGAGGAAATACAACGCAGTCGACCATGTGGTGCAAAGTAGGTACATCTACTGCCATCAAAACACGCACATCACCAGGATGCAGACAAGGGTTCTTTGCAACTACTACTTTTCCCTTCACAACATAGTTATTTGGTTCAATGCCGGAGCCAATGTACGTAAGGAGTTCATTACCAACATTCCTAAATCTTGCTCCAGAAACTTGCACAAAGACCTGACCATAATCTAAGGTTTTGGTTTCATCGAGACATCCCATCATTGCTCTACCCCGTGGGACAAATATCCTGGATTTAGTCCGCAGTTCCTGCAACTTTGAAGAGCGAAAAGTTTGCAGCATCATTGAAAGAAATGGTTCAGCATCAGGCTTGTAACCGCATTTCAGCATTTCCTTGAGAATGTTGGTAACCTCCCCTGGACACATAAGCTCCAGTGCCTCTTGTGCCTTCAGTGGATCTGTTAAGATAGCATCCAGTTGATTTAAAGCTTCTCTCTGCTTTTTCTCAAATACACGATCCTGTACACCAAGAGTGGACAAAAGTGTAATCAATTGACGATTCAGATAACAAGGTTGATATTTACTATACGCCAGCACATCTAGTTTGTCATTCTCTGATTTGTACTTGCACATGCTCCTTCGTAGTGACAATTTTTCAGACGATGTTGGATCAACAGCCACAACACCCTTAAACCCACCGTATCTAATCTGGAAAGCAGAAGGTGTGGAGCTTCTGAAACCACATTTTATTGCCACTTTACGAGCAAAATCAGCCGATATTTTTCCAATACCATCTGAGAAAACATATTTGTTTCTTTCTACATCAGGTATCATCTGAACTTCATTCCTAGCAACTCTGAGAGTTTCAGTTGACGAGCCAAATGATTGACCAAGTCTAGCAGCATATTTTGCTACATTTCTGATATCTCTAAAATCACCCATCCAGTTTCGTATGTCAGCAGCAGAAAGTCCTGGTCTTGAAGCAAACATCCAGGCAGAATTATCGCGCAATTGGCTGGATGAGAAAGCTAGAAACTCAAACTTCTTATCACCAATAGGTATTCCATTGTTTAGAGTAGAACGGATCCTTTTATCAAGTTCAGTTCTTTTGTCAATGGCACCAGACAAGATGCGTGGAGATAAATCTGTTGAATGCACTTTCTCTAGATCCTCATCAACAAAGGAAATGCGAAGGAAATTATCAATGTCATCAGGATAATTTCGTAGTACTCGGTTGGAAACATTCACCTCTGGGCCGCAAAAATACACCCTACATGGAGTTACTTGAACCCTGCGTACATATACCAACCCCGCATCTAAGGAGATATTCGGCTTCTCCGGACGTCTCACAGATGACAGGTATTTCGTGTACTGCTCTCTTAGCCATTGAACTGGATCATAGCAACACTCCTTTAGGTAGTAAAGTTTTTCGAGTGCATATTCAATGCAGGGCTTACCAATTCTAAGTGGATCAACCATCTGAAAGAAAGAAACATCCAAAGTTGGCCCAGAAAGACATCCATTTTGAACCAAATAATTCACCTTAAACATGATCTCAAATGGTAACTCGACTCCTCTCGGAGGGACCATTATTGGGACAAGTTTCAAGTTGTGGGAGAAGGTAGGGCTACTCTTTACAATAAATTGCCCATCATCCTCCCTAAAGTAGGCAAAATTTTCTCTAAAATTGGGAAGCTGACAGTTATGTGGAAGTTCTACACATAAAACTGAAGACTGTCCAATACAACTAGAGGGCGTGAAGTCTGTCGTTCTGATCCATTGATCATCTTGCACGTCTCTGAAAAAATCATTTTCAAAGAACTGTCCAAAAGAGTGCTCGACTTTCTCGTAAATTCGAGGAACCCCAAACAGCTGAAAAGTTACAAACAAACAAGAATGTTAAAAGTTTCCAATACACAGTACACCTACAGCTACAGGCCAGAAGACAACAATCAATAGGCACAAATACATAATCAACTGCAATTGAAAAAAAACTTCTGGAGTGAGCTTCAGTTCCTAATTGTGGATGGCAAGTTACTTAGCAATTAGCCCACACATTTTGAGCTACATGGGCTCACAGCAGCTTGGTTGCACACCTGAAGTCTGTGCTATTAGTATAACAGATGACCCTTGCCTTATATGTTGAGCCAAAATCAGGGAAAATAAAATAAATTAAACCACACGCAAACAGAGCTTCTTGTAAGGAACCAAAGCGCCACGTGCAACAGCCTCTTTTTAAAAGCATACCTCTAATAGCATCGCTTCATACACAGCCTGAGGGAAGAGTTTTTCCCAACAAGGGAACATGGATTTGAGTGATGGATTTGAGTGGCTGAATCTGTTGTAACCCCATTTCAAATTGGTAGAATATGATTTATGTATAGATGTAGCAAACTTTGGGCCGACAAAGGCTGCCCCTAGTTTTGTGGTTGCAAGCTGCTTTAGAATGTTTGTAGGTTAAAATGAAGCTTCCTAATCAGTAGATCCACTATTCACGCAATAACAACTGCAAGCATTTCTACTACTACATGTGTTTATCACAATAGTCACTGAAAAGCTGAACATGGACTTCCACAACGATGACAAGCCAGAAGAGCTTAAATTAGGTGAACCACAAATAGCAGTTATGAAGAATCACCCAACACCATGTCGGGGGTATATGATACAATGATATTTGAGTAAAGATGTCATTAGCATCTCAACTATATATACACTACATTAATAGGGAAGCCGGAAACCAGATTCCACAGTTGAGTTCAGGGTATTACTTGTATTCACCAAAAATGTTTTGCCACTGAAAACATTCAGCTGAGCTTTAACATATTCCTTCCACACATACAAAAAGTAGAGGGTTCTATGATGGATATTATAACTGCTATTTGGAAAGAAGAGAGCTTTTTGTATTGCTTGTCTTCATCATTATCATATATCTAGCATCATATAGACGCACACTTTAGCCATTTTTGAGACAGATGGGAATCTGTTTGTTGAAACATATACTTCCATTAGACTCCAAGGGAAAACATTGAATTTACTACTATACTTACTATCATAGTTTGTAGCTAGTTTCATTCCCTAGGCAAATAATCTAGAATGGAAACTCAAAAGTGTTTACTTTCAAATTCCTTCTCACCCACTTGCTACTTGTAGGTGTATATACTCAGCCATTCTTCTCAGTTTTCTGTATGAAAGGCTAAAGTGTCTTACATAGTTCATTTGTGCTCAGTTTTCTGTATGAAAGGCTAAAGTGTCTTACATAGTTCATTTGTGCAGACAGTGATTCTAAATATTGCAACCTTTTATGTTCAGAGAGAATTTATTAATGTATATTGCCACAGCACTGTGAACAGTGCCATTTTTAATTCATCGTCCCAGTGCTCAAACTCTGGTGAAAACTTTATGGAATTAGAGCTTGAGAAGCTCAGACCACCAAAATGTTCTAGACAGGGTATGCGCAATTTATCAAATTACTTAGCTTTTATAGAATGTTTGATTAGTTTTCCTGCCTTGTTATGTGTTGCAACGCAGTTATGCTAAGATAAGCAAGCCTACAGAGACTTCTAATCACGAGAAAAGTTGCACACAGTACAGAAAGACATAGTAACTACGGAATAGCAGATAACTTGTAGCTTTATTATTTTGGATGTACTGGAGTTTGACTATATCAGAGAATCAGTCGAATTCTCCAGCTCCTAGAGACAATGGAATACCAAGAACTTGAGTTGCGTTGCTTTATCTTCATCATATTTCAACCCAAAAAAAAAAAAAATTAGCATTCATCTATACAGCTGAAAAGTGTGCATATCTATCAACTCAACGTGATAAAAAGAGCTTGACTATATCAGAGAATCTGCCGAATCCTCCAGCTCCTAGAGTCAAAAACCAGGGTCTCTCTGAAGTCTTCATCTTGTTATTATAACCAATTACAGAGTTATATAATTTGACAATAACTTTATAAAGTAATTAGGTTGGCTATCAAGCTCATANAGCTGCATTAGTCAAAGTTGTCTGAAATTACTCAGTTCTTCTTAAGTTTTGCACTGCAGCAGAATCTCAGTCCTTAAAGTTATCTTACACTCCATGAACTTCCTGGTACCACATTACACAAAGTTATCTTACACTTCATGAACTTCCTGGTACCATATTATACAAAGTTAACTTACACTCCATGAACTTCCTGGTACCATATTAAGCATACTTTTTTCCTTGAAAACTTCATTAACTCAAAGCCATCAAAACCATTAGGGCACCCTCTTACCATGTTGTTCCACAGGTGGGCTCTCTACCACATATGCACAAACCAGTTTTTTTTTTTTTTTTTGTTTCTTATTTTTTATATCTTATGCACTTCTCAGTTTAAATAATATTTTTTTCAAGCTATCATAAGCATGCAAATAAATTTAAATGACAAAACCAGGTTTGAGACAGGAAAACCTGAATCAGAAGATATTTCGATTGATCACTGCGAGGACGTCGTAGCTCGAGCTGCCAAATACTTTCGTAAGAAAGCTCAAGTTTATATTCTGTGGACACATTACGCATGAAGAAGTAAAGTTTTCTCAGCCCATAGCCAAATGATAGTGAAACATTCCGTCCTTTCCAGAACCCAAGGAACTTGTCATTTGAGATTTGACATCCAAAATGCAGGGTTACACTACTCATGCTATGCTGATAAGTTCTCGGTTTCGGCACAATATCTCTTTCCATCACCCGAGCATTTAAATAATTTGAACCGTACCACAGTTTCTTAGGGGGTAAGGCAAGAATAAAGTCTGCCTCTCTTGCACTCTTGAATTGCACAATAGCATAAGCTCTTCTCCCACCAGATTTGAACTGCCTTATTTTTAGAGCATAAACAGTTTCTTCTCCTGTATATTCCTCCAAATATGTTTTGACTGCTTCTGCAGAAACAGTAGAAGGAAAACCCGACACCTGGATTGTTCTTCCCATCAAGTCGAACTTAACTAGCAATTGTCACTGCACAATTCCAAGTAGGGATTATAAGCATATCTACCATATGTGCCACAAAACTTAAAACAAAATCCTTTCTTTCTATCAAATAAAAAAAAAAAAAAAAAAGAAAGGAAAGTAGTGTCATTGACAAAAATATGTGGCAGTAACATCCCCAGGCAGGATGAAGTTAATAGGTTGATGCTTCATAAAAGATGAGTAAAATACCAACAAGATGATAGCAAACATAAAGTCTCAAAGGAAAGAACATTACACCTCTCTAGGGGCCACTTCTAATGTCACATTACCTCTGTCATTCAGGTGCATGGTGTTCAGGAAAAAAATTCATAAACGACATAGAGCTTCAACTATAATGGTCAGGTTTCTTTACTGATATTAGACTCCTACACTTACAAAATACATTCTGTTACAGGATTATTTAAGTGAAAGGGTCAAACTCATCTCTACTTCTCCCAGATCAGAAAGGGAAATTAGTAATTCATTTAAATATCTCAAAGATGGAAAATCGTAATATACACGGTGAAAGGAAAAAACATATTCGCAACAAAATTAACCCTATTGCCTTTGACAGAGAATGAATAGTGATACTTCCCAGCAATGAAGTGAAGTGTAAGTAAACAGTTCTATTGACCAACAGCAAAGGGAAAGCAGCGAAACAAAAATACATAGAATTGAACAAGACACAAAGTTATGGTATGCGAATGGGCAGGCACATGCAGCAATTTCAGACATCATAAGCTAAAAAAAAACATCAAAGGCTTGTATGAGTGATGGTAACAAAGTCTTGGGAACTATAATGTGGTATGTGTAATTTTCAAGAAATTGTTCACAAGACGGACACATAACTTTTTGAACTGTGCTAGGTAATGCATACCTTTAGCAACCTTTTGTTTTCTCTTCATTCATTTTTGTTACCACTTGTATCCACCTCAAATTGCAATGAAATATAGAAATTAAGTCCATTATATAGCCACATGTTACCTATGCTGACATTTGAATCAAGGCAAGAATCAGAAGTCCAAGTATATTGCAATGTTCTATTACCATTCTCACTAACTTTCCCCATTGTACCAAATGAGCCATAATAGCTATTACAAAGCAAAACACAGTCTAGAATAATGCTACAAGCTACATGATACCATATCATACTTCAAAACCTCTCACAAGGCTCCCATCTAGCATGCGTAAGAGGTCACTTTACACATGATACATCCTTACGCCTACAATTACAGAGAGCCAATGTTAAGTGAAAATGCACCAGTCTACTTCACAACAAATAAAAGAAAACACAATAATAGTTTGGAGAGAAAATTTGATTTAGCACATTATAACCTATGGGATTTCTTCCATGACCACCGTTTCTTATTCATCATGGTGTCTTTAGTTTCAACCAAACTCGAAAAAATCATATTAGCCTATTTGTTTGCGATCAAATAACCAAACCTAATAAATAATTTACTTAAGTTGGTTCTAATTCGACAAAATGAATGTACAAGATCTATTCATATAAATATAACAGTGTAAGTGTAAAAGATTTTTTTCAACCCAAAGGTGAAAATGGCTCAAATTCAAGCATACCCTGTTTTCACTCAAGTGGGTACATGGATGGTGGTACAACAACAAGAACAAACACCTAGGAACATCCCACCAGCAGCTGAATGGGGAGGTAAAAATGTACAGAACCTTACCCTAAACTGTTTATTTTTTATTTTATTTTTTTTTATTTTTTTGGAAAAAAAACTTATACTCCCTCCGTCCCTCACTTTCCTTAACATTGCACTATTCACACAAGAATTAAGGAGGGTGTATTTGGACTATTTTGTCATTGGTTGAAAAACATTAAACTAATGGGTAGTGGGTGTGAGAAACATTAAATAATGTGAAGAGATAGAGTGATTGGAGAGAGAAAGTAAAATATTTTATTGTATGTAAGGGATAGTGGGGGGTAAATAAGGGAGAATATGAGGAAAATATAGTTATGTTAAGGTAAGTAAGAGACTTGATTTGAGAGTTTTGTTAAGGTAAGTGGGGGACGGAGGGAGTACTAAACTGTTAAGGAAGCTACTTCTAGATACATGAACAGCTATGTTGCATGGAAACGGGAAACGAGGAAACGGAAACGGGAAACGGGAAACGCGGGAACGTCATTTCTCAAAAAACTAGGAAACGCGGAAACGCAAAAAAGTATAAGAAAATACTAATTTTTTTCTTAG
>BSSO01006402.1:0-11994 GCA_030267885.1 Mesembryanthemum crystallinum
TTGCAGATTTCACAATTAATATTAGTCCCATCAAATTTTAAATGAAGTGAAAATAGGACAAAATGGTAGGAAAATTACAATAAATGCAGTAAATGATTAAAAATTATTTTTTATTTAAAGATTCTGTTTCTGGCGAATGTTTTTGGGTGAATTTGCACTTTTTGTCCAAAAAAATACCAAAATGTCCCGGTCCCCAATAAAAATATATAAATGTCGCCGGTGTAAAAAAAATACTAATATGTCATGACCCCCCATTAAAAATACCATTTTGGCGATGCAGCCTATGAAACACTAACTCTTTCACATAATGATGCTAAAGGATATAATAATATTTATTTCTTAAAAATACAGTCTATCAATAAATCACTGGATTAAAAAAAAAAAAATCTTTCTTTTTCTTTTCTTTTTTCTATCGGAACTTTTTGAAAAATTAGAATAAATATCTTTAAAAAAAAAAAAAACTGACAATAGAAACACAAAATTTTACAACTTTTAACCAAGTATACCACATAGATAATTGAAGTCATTTCTACAGATCAAATATCCATCGATGATTAGCTGGTTACGTCTGTGAAATCTATATATTTGGGAGTATTTGATTGAGTTGAAGAATAACAAATAATCTCTGCAACTCAAGATCCGATGCGTGAATTCTCTGACTTGACAGATATGCAAATTAAAGGCTTGTTCTTATTACTCTAACATTCATTCTCTTTTACTTCTACTTACATTTTTATTTTGTTTCCATATGCAATTATATTTATTCCCCCATAAAATACTTGCTTAAGGTAGGTAATATGCAATGGATCGATCGGATTCAACTGAAAAAAAAAAAAAAAAAAAGGAATCCATGGATAAGATTCTTGACCCATTATTATACTCTAATATTTACTAATTGATTCTTTGGTCTTTTAAATCAACTTAATTAAGATTAGACAAGATTTGTCTCGTAGCATCAAACAAGGAGATAAATTTCCATTTTTAATTAACATCATCCTTGCCTATAATTGTAGCTTGCTTAACATTGTCATCTATCGTTATTTATTGGTTTTGAGCCTAATTATACTCAAGCTTAGCTATCAAATAGTGACCTAATCATGAGTGTTAATTAAACTATTTCAACTAGGTCTCATTTGTTGCAAATTTTTTCTACTCAGAGGTAGTTGAATTGCTCAATAAGTATATGACTGTAAAAGGAAATCGAATGCAAATATTCAATGGCAAATTCTTGTATGCAGGATTCGTATATTTGTTTTGAATAATCCAAACTATGTGTGGATTGCAGAAAATAATCCCAACTTTACTATTTGTGGATAATAATCTGAACTATCGTTTTGATTGCAATGAGTGCACCAATTCTGACGAACTTAGTCTTCCCGTTAGTTATTTGCTTTGATATTCCTCAAGTTGAACTCCCAAAAAAAGGATAATCAATTTAACCAATGTTGCCAATTTCATTCATCATGAGAAATTTGATATGAGAAGGCTAAAATTGTTAAGGCTAGTGCACTCATTGCAATTAAAGTGATAGTTCAGATTATAAGATACAAATAGTAAAGTTGGGATTATTTTCTGCAATCCACACATAGTTTGGATTATTCTAAATCAATTTTACTACGAGACTTTTTTACCACGTGGTACACTAGGCTGGTTTTCTTGAATGAAACAAGGGGCATTTTTTTGTTGGATTGAATGCATGTCATTTATAAATATGACATGCTCACCAAAAATTGTAGATGTGGTACGAAAATGGTGTCATAGTTCAATTCTCATTCCAAATTCTATAAACAAAATCTTTTATTTCTTGTTATTTCTAAGGCATCCACGATGAGTAAAATCCTTTAGACACTTCCGACTTGTCACATCAGCATTCTACTTAATTTTTGAGATAATCCAACATCAGACTTTGCAAATTTGTACCCCAATGGTTGATTTTTTTCAAATTCGATCTTCAGTCCCTGTGCATGCTATTTGGCAGTCTTTCTAACCCGAGGTTTCCACTAAATCAGCCATTAGAGTCTGAAATTGGTTTCTTATGAAATTGGAATACTGTTGCACGTATTCTACTCAAATCTCAACAAGGAGGAGGATTTTTACTGCTTTACAGGAAAAAGTGAAGGGAGGGTAAAAAAAAAGGATTTTTACTGCTTTATAGGAAAAAAGGGAAGGGAGGTAAAAAACAAAGGATATGAATAATAGGAGTGGTAATAATACCATTACCAGGAATAGTAGATGGCATGGGCCAGAGGGCATGCCCAATATAGTTGGTCACCCTCCCCATCACAGGAGTAATTGAGGTTACTAAGGTTTAATTGAACTCATGTGGTCCCTTTAAAAAGTTGTCTTAATGCAATTAAGGTTTTCTCTGTAAAAAGTTTTCAATGCAATTTTTAAGTTATTTTTAAGACAATTTATAGTCATTAATTAGACTTTGTTTAACAATTTTTAGTTACGTGTAACTTTTTTCAGCTATCAGTAATGTTTTTATTTTTACTCCCCATTTTGAGTTTTGACTGTTAGTTTGAAATAAACATTCACTTTCTAACTTTTCAATTAGTTTAAGATTGCTATTTCATATGAACTTTCAACTAATTTTTTAGCCATCGTATAAGATTACAACTAATATGCCAAACATAATCTCAATATCACTATTAGTCTATCTACGATGACACTTTCCTACTTTTCTAAGATTGGTATTTAAAAGCGCACTTATTGATGTGTTAAGTATTTGCTACAATCAATACTCCACGACTAAAAATTCCTCAAATCTTACTTTGTACTATCTTAATTAATTTGGTTGATGATATAGTATGAAAACAATTATTGATACACTAACCATCTTAATTTTGTTGATAGAGAAAAAGAAGATAGGCTACTCAATCTCAATGGTTGCTTGCAGCAAGTAGCACATGGGAAAGGTTACATCATGATATACATAAAAATGATGCCTGTATGTAGATTCTTTTCGTGTGAGGTTAGTTAATCAATCTTCAATCCACTACTCTAAATCTAATCAATTCAAATAGTAGTATCTCTAATCCAGCCGCCAATTGCGTTCAATTTCGTACCCTAAACGGGTCGGGCTCACTCCTAGTTTCCAATTCCACGGGTCTATTCTTTAAAACAGAGGAATGGTATTATTGGTACTGTAAAAATTTATTGCATTGCCAAATCTTTGCTACAAATTTGTGGTGTAAAGATTTTCATTTAAGTGTTCTAAAGATTTGGTTTCTTTTCAAGGAAGGGGCATTTACATACAGTTCAATATCTCACCTTTCTGTTCCTGTCTTTTTTGTCCTCACCTAATTAGAAAAGAGTAATGGACTAATCTTCATATGGGGGTAATTTGTTTCATTCCATTTCGTTGTGATTCATTTTTGTTTCTATCTACTACTCTATGTTTCTTTATATTCTATTTTGTACCGTTCTATACACCAATTAAATAAAAAGAACATAACCTTTAATTTATTTTTTGTAATACCAAATTAGAGTTGAAATCCTATACACTATACAAGAATTGAAATAATAGATTATCTGCACAATACTCTTTTTTAGTAGTTGCTAGAAAATAATAGAGGCGTTTTCTCTTCTCTTAATACTAACTAGTAAGGAAATTATTTCTTAGAAACTTGAGTACGTACCATAACAAAAAAACATTGTGTAATTTGAATATTGTAACTAAAATCAAATCATAAGTCACACTCTTACTGCAATCAACCACACACACTTATATTTACACTCCACATATATGGATAAATTATTAGCCCTAATTCTATAAAAATCCCTATCACTTGAAATTGGTAAAGTTCATGGACATGACTACTTAACAATGTATAACATCAAGAGACCTACCAGGCTATTACATCAATAATTTTTTTTTTTTTTTTTTTTTTTTTTTTTTGTAATAAGTTATTTTCATTTGAAGTAGAGTATACTATAATAATGATTGCCCACAAACGGGTACTCAATTGACCATTTAGTAAAATTAAGGATTTAAAGGGCCAGCACAAATATACCCACATGATTGATACCTTGGGGGAATTTTGCTGTCGAAGCAAAGTACTTGATTTACCTATATACTCCATATCAAATGGATCCACATAAATAGACATAAAAAAAAAGATAAAGAGTATGATATTGATTAGGACAATTTGGATTAAAGCGTGTTGCTTAAGATGATGTGTTTCATTTGTAGGAGTCAAAATATGTGCAAGCATCCAATCGGATTCCTCACTTTCCAACACAATGTGCGTCGCAATCATGCACCTTAATTGCTCTACTTGTTTTTTTTTTTTTTTTCTTTTCCCACCTCTTGCTTTGTCAATAAACTCATACTACAATCTTATCCACTTATCTTTTCAGATTATTATGTAATTATATGAGAAGATATATGTTTTTTTTTTTTCTTATATGAATATTGTCATTTGAAAATTTGCTATTTAGATGAACTACTTGATCTTCTGAATTGTCAAATGTACGTTGGATGTGTAAGAAGCTCGTCATATCATAAGTGAAGTGTATTTATAAGTATCATCGATCTTATAGTAGTATTAGATTCTCTGGCTTATTTTTTCTCTTGTCTCAGCTGCATATTGTATACTAACTTTTTAGAAGATAAAATTAACATCTCTAAATATGAAATTATGAGTAAATTTCAATGGAACCCGTTTGAGCGAAAGTAATTGGCAATCTATAAATTTTACTCAAATTTTCAGTTCTTTGGTTGTATATCTGCTTAATAATTTTAGGATGATGACTAAAATTTTGAGATATATTGATATGCCGTACTTGTATAATGATTTTATTCATTTCAATCTAATTACGATTTAGGATGAGCTCAGTATTATTAGTTTATTACTAATTAATCTTGCTCATTCGGGCACAAAGTCAGCCGGTTCCCTGCTATTTCCCGTACTAAGTATGGAATTATGATGTTCCTCAGCTCACATGATTGACTAGCACAATAATAATTACTGTATGAAATAGTAAAATAAACAGTTGCTATTGTTAAATGTTGTCCCATAATAAGCTTAGCTAGCTATCCACAAAGGCGTGCATTGGTAGCAATCATGCGAGTCCTTGTGGGACATAATGATGCTAATAATGATTTCTTAACCAAGTAACAACTCAATATAACATCAATATATGTGGTCTTTCATACATTTATAAGAGTTCTCTATTTATCTTATTTGAATAATAAATATGGAATTGAATTGAAAGTATGTACAGATTTATATTTAATGGATAATAATATGTGATTATAAATTTAAATTTCTCATCTCACATTCCTGTTCTCAGATCACTTCTGCTGTTCTTCGTTTCTTCCTGCAATTCGACTTTGTCAAAAAAAAAAAAAAAATAAATCAAATAAGATCCGAAAATTAAAATTTCAATGTCTAATCCATGTTAATTCTGAGAAACTCATGAAATAAAAAGAATAGGCGATGTGAAAAATGGATTAAAGATTGAATATGAAGGTAAATCTTGAATAATTAAAACTTAGGTTAAACAGGCTGTTAATTCCCTAAGTTAGTTGAGGTATTTTCACGATAGTACATGGGAATGGGATTAGAGGTACCAACCTTGTGGTGGTCTACACATTATTTTCAATCTATGGTGATTTAAAAGTGGTTTTAATAAAAGCTGGTCGAACATGATGATATCCTGGAGAGAGATGAGGGTCCAGTTCCATTGTCAAGTCATTGTAATGGTAGTTGTAGCTGTGTTTGCTGCTTTAATGCACTTACATAGAATATGATGTAGTACATGTACTACAACAAATAAGAAAAAGTAAACAAATTGGAATCAACAGGGTACAGTCCTAATTACACCACAAAATGGTTCTTATTAGCCCACAGCGTTCTGGGCCATAAACTACCCAAGTATATTGGGCCACCTTTCATTCGGAGACAAATAAAGTACCCCAATGGGTCACAAGCATGAGTTGGGCTTAGAAATGCCTAAAGATTAGTATGTTACTCTCTATTAATCCAAAATCCTTCATGAGTCATTGCAATGGGACTGGCCACTTATTTTTGTAGGTTGCGATGGGCTTGTACATCACAAACAATGATTCCTTGCTAAGGTACCTAACACACGATTGTGTAAATTTCCGCAAAAAGTCTAAAAATTACTCCCTCCGTTCTCAAAACAAAGCGTAACTTTGATTTAAGAACGGAGGGAGTATTAACTTGTTTATTGATGAGCAAAACAACTCTTGATTATATTTAGGAAACATTGTTAGGAAATAACAATAGTATATCACTATTTGTCAGAAACCTCTAAATTGTAATTTTTATAGTCAGATGATACTTCTGTCATGATGGGGCTTCCAAGCCACCTCTTTCAAGGTATTTCGGCCAAAAATGACAAACCCTCACGAGTCGGGATTTGGAGGTGCAGTCGAATGAGGTTAAAGATTTAAAAAAAGCAATCTGTTGGCTGACAATGAGTGATTAAAGTGGAAGGTTAAAGAATTATAAACTCAATTAAAGCTAAAATGCCAAAAACATGAGGTTATCTCTGTCATTTCAAAGTCATTTTGGCCGGAAATATATCAGATTATGTGATTAAAGTCATTTTAGCCGGAAATATATCAGATTATGTAGTTTAAGGGGCTAAATAAGATAATAGGTCATTTTGGCCAGAAATATATAAATTATGTGGTTTAAAGCAAATAAGACGAAAGATATCATATAAAGGAATTTGCGACAATAAAAATCATAATAAGGGTTTAGTGATGAATAAAAATGATTCTACGTTCATTCGTTGCCAATCTCCTTTCTCCTCCACTGCACTTTAGAGAGTCCACTAAAGTAACCAAAATTCTTTCTCCCATTTAAGTCACTGTACCATGCCACAAAATTTACATAAAAGCATACAATCACTTCACCAAACAAGTATGGCATATCAATATATCTCAAAATTTTATTTAGATAAACAAAATTTACTAAGATTTAACCCTCATACGCACATACTCACAATACTCTGTTTTCTCAGCTCAACAAGTTCATCACACCAGAAAACACCACTACAATTACACGCAACACACTACAAACACACACTTTACTTAATGAACCAACTTTACATTCTTATTTCCCCGCACAATATTATTATTTTCATAGAGTATTATTTTGAAGGAGAAAATTGTATTAACCAGAAACTTCAATGGCCTTAACATCAGGCTTCTTCACCTCCGCCTTGGGAACCGTCACAGTGAGCACTCCATTCTCCATCGCCGCCTTGATCTCCTCCATCTTCACATTCTCCGGCAGCCGGAACCTCCTCTGGAACTTTCCAGAACTCCGCTCGACACGGTGCCACTGATCGTTCTTCTCTTCCTTTTCTTTGCTTCTCTCTCCACTGATCTGCAGCACATTGCCGTCTTCAACCTCCACCTTGACCTCTTCCTTCTTCACTCCCGGCAAGTCCGCCTTGAAAACGTGCGCCTCCGGGGTCTCCTTCCAGTCGATTCTGGCGTTGGCGAATGCGGCGGTCTCACCGGAGAGAGAAGATGAAGAGAGAGAGGCGAGGTCGCGGAAGGGGTCCCAGAGGTCGAAAGAGGAGGTGAATGGGTCGAGGAGGGATCGGTTTCCGAAGAATCCGGTTGGAATCAGCGACATTTTTGATCGAATTTGAGAATTTGAAGAGAGAGGATTTGGTTTTGTGTTGTGTGAGAGAATTAGAGAGAGAGAGTTTGCGTTTAGTTGTGAGCTTGCGATTGAGAGCTTGAGAATTCTGTAATGGTGATTGAGAAGAGAAGAATAGAAGCTGGAATTTATAGAGTGAGGAGGGAAGTCTGGAGTGTTCTGGGATTTTTGGGTTCGAGAGATGTCTAGAGAAACGCCTTTCTCGGCGCATTAAGGATGAGAGGGAAAAATGGTAGTAATATATCCAGAAAAATGTAGGTGGTGGATTTTTGTGTAAAACGACCAATTAGAGCTAAGTTTTCCAGGTAAGCAACAACGATGCACTAAAAAGAGGAGATTTTACTAGCAAATTCTAGAGTATGTCAATAACAAAACTTTTTCCATTCTAGCAAAATGTGAAATAAATTGTTTTCAAGAATTTCGGTGTTCAATAGGAGAATTAATAATGACAAACACTTAAGTTAGACTTGAAAATTTAAATTAAACTAAATTGATTTTTTTTTATTTTTTTTTTATTTTTCATGTTTCATCGTTACCCATTTATCACTCATCAATATGTAATTTTTTTTTTTGATAGAAGTTAATAAGTACTCCCTCCGTTCTTAAATCAAAGTTACGCTTTGTTTATGTGAGTTGCGGAAAATAAAGCGTAACTTTGATTCAATAACAGAGGGAGTATTATTTATTGAACTCATTTGAAATTATTTATTGAAATTTTTTTAATGACACATATTATCGTGAAATTATATTTAAATAAAAAGTTCTTCAAGTGGAAAATTCCTACATAAATTCCATTGAAGTGAACGGATATAAATTGCACTAAACTGGCAAATAAAATTGAGGAGAATAGAACTAAAGTCGGGTAACCTGTTTATTGAATGAATAATCAACAAGATAAATAAATCAAAAAGATAACTAAATAGAGTATCCTTATTAGAAGAGGGTAATTTAGTCCAACAAATTGGCAAAACATTTAACCATCAAATGAAACACAAGTCCTTGGAAAAAAAAAAAAACAAAAAAAAAAAAAAAATAGTAGCAAACTTCATGTCAATAAAGTATATAGTTAACTCAAGTTGGAATTGGCTGTAATCTTGAATTTAAGTTAATTTTCACGGATGTGAATCATGTGATGACCTTTGGGACGGAGAGAGCACAATTAAGGGATTCCCAACATTAAGCACTTTATGAAGTGCTTAAAAGTTGGCATTGTACTAGTAGGAGTATTTGTTTCAAACATCACAACGCAATATAACCGATGCAATTGACAACAGAATGTCTAAAAAATAGACGATGCAATTGACAACAGAGTGTCTAAAAAAGCCAAACCATGTCATCTTTCATATTGACCTCCTCAATTCTCCATATCCAATGCATTACTCTGTTCAAGTTGAGAAATTGTGTCAAATTTTCATGAACATAGAACAGCTTCAATCTCTAAAACAACCCGACCCTTGTAATACACACTTTCAACTCGATTACACAATAACTAGTGCCGTGAGGTTCTATCATTCATTTTGCTCAATAGTTCAAATGAACACTGTCATCTATATCAGGATCGAAATTAGTTGGTCCTGATCTGTTGTCAATATATGCCCCCGAGAGCCTAAATCTACTCCAAGAGCTACAGCTGCAAAATCTGCTCAGAATAATTGAAAATCATGAGGAGCAAGCACTGCATACTTTGTTACTTCCACAGTGAGACAACGACCTTTGGAGGCAAATAAGGCATGGGTTACTCTTTCATGGTGATCTTAAGCACTTCATAGCTCATCATGATCCGGGGTCGGCTCTTTGTTCAAGGCATCCAACTTTTGTTGCAGTTCCTACCAAATCCAAATCACGACCACTTTGAATTAGGCCAACTTCAAGAAAACGCGACATGAGATAATTGCATAAAAAACAGAGACTACCTTTAGTTTATCTTCAAGACAAAGACTTGGAGTGGATAGCAAAGCAACATACCTGCAGCAACAAGATTGAATTAAACATACATACATATGGTACACATGCTAGCAACAGTAAGAAAAGAGGGTGCAGGTTGGGAGGTAAATATACTCGCAACGGCTCGGCTCATCTACATCAGTAACCTCATTCGTCAATCCACATCTTAGCCTGACCTGGGAAGACAAACAATAAGAGTTAATCACAGAACTCAAGGTCCACATCATCTTTCAAGTATAGCCATAAGACAAAGATTTGGTACAGATAGAAAAGGAAAATTCCTGATGCCAATCAGTTTCAATGAAAGTAGATTTATAATTTATAAAATGCGTCATCACTTCTCTGTGAATCAGTGTATCATTAGGCAAAATGCATTCTAAAGGGGTGTACCTTTAAACTCCTATCTGGTCCATTCCAGCATTTATCACCATTTGAGAAGACCATAACTTTGTACGAGTCTTCAAACTTCTCCCATTGCCTGCATTCAAAATAACATGTCAAGAGCTAATTACTTCGCTAGAGAACTAGAACCGGCACCACCAGAAAGAGGCAACAATAACAGAACCAATAATCAATACTTCAAAATCCATTAACAATTAAAGTAAATTCAATTCAAAACAAAGCACACCTATGTATTTTGGAGATAAGGACAAGCATTGAAAACAAGAGTGGGCGGGGGTTTCTAAGGAATCAAATATTATATCATCAGTCTGATAATGGACATTAGTAATTTGTGTTCTAATAAAAAGTCTGAGCAACATTAAAGCTTAGAGAACCTAAGCCTTTTGCAACTTTTCATAATACTAAATTTGCTATCAATAACCTAAGATTATGGACACTGCACATGTTGTTATCAACTAATTACTTGCCCTGAAAGATATCCATTGCCCTTTCGGCATACCACTCTGAAAACTTCTTCCCTCACCCTCAACCCCAACCCCTCTCTTGAAGTAGGACACGCCATAAGAATGCAATCAGCAATCAATGTGACAGAATAAAAATGGATGGTAGCTGCTTACCCCAACCGCGTGACACTGTGTCCCTCTTCCTGGGTAGCCTTTTTGAATGGGCAGACTTTGTAAACATACCTGAGATGATAAACACAAACATAAATACCTATGTGTAACACACTCTAGTACAAGAAATTATTATGTAAACCTAACAACATACTTGGTTGAGTTGTATAGAAAAACAGTTAAACTCAACTTAATGTTTATTTACTGCAGCATCCAGAATCGAAATCAAGTTATCCTAGTCCCTCACGATGTGAGACTTAAATTAAAGCAGGTCTAAGAACTTGAAAGGCAAACATGCATGCCTTGAACCCAAGGGCTTTTAAAGAGAGACTTTATTCAAAGTTGCTAACTCTTACTGAAAAGTCAAATGTCATTAATTGGGAGGAAAGAGAAGAAATTTTTAGGGAAGTGGGGATAAAACTGCCATCAACAAGGTTCTAACTCACTATTTTCGTTTGTCTTCTTAACCCAGTTTATTATATGAAAATCCAAGTAACGTTTTCAGAAATCTTGTGAGGACTCATCATAATAGAAAGCACTCGATTAGCTGGAGCTTCAGCAACTCAAAGAATCTGAATCTAACAAAAA
This sequence comes from Mesembryanthemum crystallinum, assembly GCA_030267885.1. Lineage (NCBI taxonomy): Eukaryota > Viridiplantae > Streptophyta > Magnoliopsida > Caryophyllales > Aizoaceae > Mesembryanthemum > Mesembryanthemum crystallinum. The sequence continues at coordinate 11,198 of BSSO01006402.1, forward strand.
CCAATGTGATGATATGATTTTGAAAGCTTGTTAATCAATTTGCATTCATATATCAATTTGTCACGTCTAACAGAAGGGATATAAAAATGCGAAACCATTACTTATTCTGCTTGCTCTCAAAACAACGATCATAGAATGAGTAGAACTCCTTCTCTGGACCTGTAAAAAGTACAAGACAATCATCAAAAGCAAAGCCATAACTGATAATCTCCAACCAAAAAACATTGGATGGAGGTAGCAGGTAGCAGCTCTATGAGAAACTTACCAAAGTCCAATTTCAGTTTAGAAGTTAAACTTGAAATTCTCGACTCTATCTTCGATAATTTTGCACTGGATTCATCATATTCCTTTCGAACTCTAGCAGCATCTAAAATTGTTTCAAAACCATTACTTTCAGCATATCAACTCATGGAATTCTACATAGACAACTCCTTCCCCCAATTAAAACAGGCAATTGGTTAGGTGCAACCAAATGACCAAATATTCTTTTGTTTAAAATTTTAAAATCCAGTTTAAACTTACCAATACTACTAATATTACTCATTAGGGAGCACCTTTGGGTTCTCCATGGGGGATATCGAAATAATTGCCAATAAAATAACCCTCCTTCTACCATAAGATGATACAGCAAAACACGCACCTGATATGTTCATGGGAGTCTGAAACAAATTTACTGCCTGCAGAATGTTCTTCACGGTCTTCTGTATTTTCTCCAGCCAAGTTGGGTTGCTTGAGGCTGTAAAATCTAATATGCCATAAAATCATACCATTAAATCACAGAATGAATCAATACATTC
>BSSO01006403.1:0-11990 GCA_030267885.1 Mesembryanthemum crystallinum
AAAACCGAGGAGCGTAGCTTGGCAGCGAGGAGGCCGACCGCCTGGGCGCGCTCAGCTCCGCGCTTCCGTGACGCGTGTCAAGCCTGTTTCCACCACCTTTGTTTGCTTAATTCCGAAGATTTCGACCTCTATAAATACGTCATCTTCCCTTCATTCCAAACAGGGGAAAGCAAGATCAATAAGAGAGAAATCTCGCAAAATCATTAGAGAGGCAAAGCAAGGTTGCTATGCTTAAATAGAGAGAGAGAAAGCCAAATCCTTTTCCACCTTCATCCTTCTTCAACCTTGTTTCACCAAATCCATTTCCATCTTCATCCACCTTCAACCATCTTCAACTACATTCATCCCACACTCATCCAAAACAGCATCCAAACACAAACCCAAGCACCACAAAATCAAACACAAATCTAAGCACCACAAATCAAACACAAATCAAGCACACAAACTCAAAAACTCGTCATCATCCTCCAAGGATTAAGATTTTGCCAAAATCAGACTTGAGCCAAAGGTGTTCTAATCCAACAAGCTATCCAATGGTGATCTAACAATGGTTCATTTCTTTACTCTCTTTCTTAATTTCTTTTCCTATTTTATTTCTATTTTGACATGATCATGATTAACTTTTAATAATATTCATTATGTGATTTGTTGGCTTGATTCCTTGTCTTGACATAAATGAATTTGACATGAAACGAATTTCATGTTCACTTGGCTAAACATCACCTCATAAATCATGTCCAGCTAATTCACTTCTAAAGCATGAAACTTGGCTAAACACGTCCTAAATGAAATCAATTCACCAATCACTTGTGATTCACCCAATTGATTTCATTCATGGATATGGGCTCTAAACGAGTTCGATTCACTCAATTGAACTCGTTCATGAGTATCAAAAGAGATCAACTTTATTTGTTGAATGCATAAATCACTTAGACATAACTTAGAAATCGGGTTAAAATATTGAACATCATGTGAATGTAATGACAAAATGTTAAGAGTTTTAAATAACCGCAAGCGCACGATATCGTTGCACAAACGGGTCGATCATAGGGAAGCGGGATCAAGTACTAGTATTCTCTAGTGTACATTATTTAAGTCGATCAAATATGGAGTTTGTTCTAACAATTGTCTAAAAGCGATCAATACAAATAACAAGAAACAATGAGATAAGGAATCTGGGACTAGGCTATACCACTACTACGACATACCCTTACGAACAATTAACCCTCCAATGATTATTGATTTAGTTTCAAGTGAGCGACTTCAACTCGACGAAAAAATTAATCCCTCTTTCAAGGCAATTGATACTTCCTAACACAACTCAAGACCTATTTTCATGGCTTGAACCAATTAGAACGCATTAAGAACGAGAAGTCAAATGCCCAATTGCAATATTCTCTATTTTCATGAAAATACCAAAATCGTCACCCTTGAACTCTATAAATCAATTCCAACTTTCGTTGTAACTCAATTCAAGTAGATAACAATCACTTTCTCAAGCAATTATTGAATTAGGAACAACAAGGGCAAAACCTAAAAGCATAATCAACAATCATTGGGGAAGGGGGATTAATCAATCGCAAGAAATCATAGTAGGGCTTTGCCCAATCCCGGATTATGAAATTAAGCTACCATAATCAAAGAAACAAGAAACAACTCCATTGAAATCAAAACAAACAATCAACTAAAGAGAGATAAGAGAAAAAGGGAAGAGAAAACTTAGTCTCGATTGACGATACGAGTGCGAAATTGTAAGAATCTCCAACGATTCGATAAGAACTTGCAAATCTACTATAATTCTACTCTAGAGGTTTTGGGAAAAGTAAAACTGAAATTAGAATGTGAAAAATGATCTTCAAATGTCTCTAAACAAAGAGTTTTAGTGTTGTGGAAGACTAAAGGCCACATAAGAAGAAAGCCTTGTAGAGATTGTGCGTGGCCGCGCACGAATCGGCGTGGCCTTGCAATAAATGTTTTGCAAAGTGCCTAGAATCGCGTGTACACGCACGTCTTCAACATAGCCCCGAAGCTCATTTTTCTTCTTAGCTTCCATGTCTTGGTTTCCACTAGCCATTCCTTGCATGTTCAGCTACAAAATTGGACCTACAAGACACATAAGAGCACAAGCATACCCAAAAGTAGTCAAATGGTCCAAAATACGCTAAAATAGCCAAAATCTATGCAAAGTTTAATAGAACTAGGCTAGCATAAGTGCAATATGATCAAGAAAATACTACAAAATAGGCACTCATCACAAAACGTTCGATCCATTTGACTAGAGCAGTTGTCACCAACGGGCTAGTTGGCCTCTAACTAGTTCTTCACCGTCGAACTCAACTCTTCCATTGAGCATAAGAAGTTATTCTCCATTCGGGAATGGGGTGCAAATTGGCTTGTTCATGATATCTCTCTAGGTATTCGTGTTCAAGCCTTTTCTAAAACGGTACCATATTTCCAAAATATGGTGGCGCCTTCTCTACTTTTGCCACACACTGAAACATAGTCTCCCCAACTAATAATCGAATCAAAACACGATAAACAAGGCTACGACATCGCAAAACTTAAAACCAGCAAAGACATAAGCAAATCGGCCTGCTCGCAGTCTTTTCACACTTTTCTCTTTTTGTGGGGTGAGGTCGCGGGTTCCACAACTTGATTGATGGAATTGAGAACAATGCATTCTTGACCTCTTCAGGAGTGAAAGCCTTAATACTTTGCAATTGTTGGTCAATGGAGGACTGAACCAGCTTGAATGATTTGTTGTTGGGCAGTTGTAGAGCTAGAACTTGCAGAAGCAATCATGCCCTTGTAGAATCCACAAAGAGTATCTACCACATTCTCATAATCATAAAACCCCGTTGTCATTTACTCATTTTCATCACAGATGATAGAGATTATATTCTTATGCCTTCTTTGATTAATGATTGAATGGAAAGATCTTGTGTTGGAGTACCCAAGATTTATCCAATCAGCTTTACTTTTTTGGTTATAAAAACACTTAAGAGCTTCAGCACTCTTCTATATTCAGCTAGAGCATCTTTTTCTTGTAAGCCCAGTACACGACAAAGAGGATTTCCATGTAACTACATCTGAATGAAGGATAAATGTTCTCTAGCAACTTCAGTCCTGACTTGAATCTCCCCATATTGCCCTTTGTTTAGTTTCTTGAGCTGAGTTTGTAGCAGCGCAGAATCAATCTTAATTGAACACTATACATCTTGCAACCTCTTATATGAGTCTTCCATACTTGATTAACAATCTGAAGAAAAAAGGAGGATTGGACTCACATATCAAAGAACCTGAAAGGAATCTTCCCTTTCATAGGAAACTGAAAGAACTGCATAATCAAAGGGGAATGATCAGAGAGTTCTTCAACCCTAACAATAGTCACAGATCACTATATTTATCCAACCATTCCTCATTAACAAACACCCAATCAAGTTTAGATCAAATACTCTCCCCCTGCTTATTACTCCAAGTGCTTATGCTATTAAATCACCCAATATCACCCAAGAAATCTTCATGGTACAAATTGATTGCCACATAGCCTTTCTATCATCCATATTATTAAATCCATACACAAAGAGACATAGAAGGAGTCCCTATTTGCAATATGAGACACCTTACAATGAACAATCAGTGCTTTGAGAGAGCAAAATGGTTACCTAAATATAGCAGGAGACTAGACAATCCAAATCCTACCTCTAGGATCTTCATCAATGTTACTAAAGCTATTCCAACTAGGAAACAGTTATTGTGAACAATATTCAGATTAAGTTTTAGTTTGTGCTCCACCAAACCTATGAGACCCAATTTATTCCTCATGCAAAAAGACTTACCTGGAGTGCCATCCTTAAGCTCAGGAGCAGCGAAATTGAGTTTACTCCCGGCTTTACGAAGCTTTGAAACATCAAAAAAGTCCCACTCATTAAGCTTAACAGAGGTACCTGGTTTTGTGTGAGCTGATTGTTCTTGTCTTTCTACTTCATATGCCCAACTCTCAACCGAAGGATCCAGCTGTAAAAGACAATGCGAAGAAGACGAAGCTATTAACAAAGCTTGAAGTTCCCTATTCAAGTTGCGCGAGCCGCTTTGGACTGAAGTACCTCCCTCTTCCCTGTCATTACGACCAAGATTGATTGAAGTACGAAGTTTAGCATGTTTCGGTGGTTAATTTCATGGCTTAGATGGAGGGCGACCCTACTTCCCCATGGGAGCCAGTGTACGTTAGGCAAGGAGCCTTAACATGCGCCGAGAGAGAAGCCCCCTCCTCTAAGCCAACCTAAAAAAGAGGATGTAGTCGTTTTTGGTGAAGGTATATTGTCTTATTTTTGAATTTGGGGTTTCAATTATTAGATTTGCTTCTGTTTTCTTTGATTTCAATGCACTCTTGGCTAGTGAATATGAAATATTGTCATACATCAAACAAATAGGGTGTAGTAAAACGAGACCCAATTTAGCAAGAAGTTGTCGAATTCACGTTGTATCAGCCACAACATAAGCAATAGCCCTATACTCTTCTTCGGTAGAGGACTTAGACACTGTAGGTTGCTTCTTACTACACCAGAAAATGAGATTGTTACCAATAAAAATGGCATAACTAGATGTGGAACGAGAGCTATCCAGGCACCTTCACAGTTAGCCTCAGAATATGCACCCACAAATTTGGGATGACTTTAGGGAAAAATAACCCATAATTTGTTGTTCCCTGTAGATAACCACAAATATGTTGCATAGCACGAAGGTGAATAGTACGAGAAGCATGCAGAAATTGACATAGAAGGATAACAACATCAATAATATCAGGCCCAGTCATAGTTTCATACTGAAGGGCACCTACCTTACTCCGATAAGTTGTGGGATCCGCAAGTAACTCACCATCCTCGAGCAACAATGCAGTTCTGGAAGCTATTGGGGTACGCTAGGTTTCAGAGTAAGCAGACCAATTTTTTGATAAATGATCCTGAACATACTTCTGTTGAGTAAAAGTAACCCAATAGGGGTGCATACCACCTGAATTCCAAGAAAATAATGAAGGTTCCCAAAATCCTTCATGTCAAATGTGGTTGAGAGGAGAGCAGAGCAATAAGGTTATGGACAAGGAAAGGGTCACTACCAGTTAATATAATGCCATCAACATAGAGGAGCAAGATAATCGCAGAAGGACCAACACGATAGATGAACATAGGGGTGTTAGACACACTACAAATCAAACCATGAGTAAAAGAAAGTTGCTAAACCGTTAGAATCAAGCCCGAGGTGCCTACTTGAATATATAAATAGACATCCTCAAACAACGCAAGTGAATAGGGAAATTGGGATCAACAACGCCGGGAGGTTGAGTCATATAGACTTCCTCCTGAAGGGAACCATGAAGAAAGACATTTTTACCTTGACGAATAACCCAAAAGTAACAACAAGAGAAAGAACAATACGAATAGTAGCAGGTTTAACAGCAGGACTACATGTCTCATGCAAGGGGGACTATGTTCAAGTGATACTTTGAAAAGGAAGTTGCCACGATAATTTAAGAAAATATGAAACCGCTTTGAAAAGGGCATAACGAAAACATTTAAAGAGATGGTATGTTAATGTTGTTTAAACCCCATTCCTGAATGGGCGAATGACTTCAAATGCCCAAAGATACTTGAGTTCGGGGTGTAGGTACTAGTTGGAAGCCAACTAACAACAGGCTCTACTAATTTGGATCAAAAATAATTATCACTCGATTTACATAATGAACATCCAATATTTAGCCCTTTATTATTTTACTAGGTGGGTGATTCAAATAATAAGAAAGTGATGGTGATCACTTTGGGTGCTCTTGAACAACCATTTGAGTGACAAGGTCATTTAGAGCACATGTCCATGGACAAAAGCAATTGAATGAATCAATTTCATTTAGGACATATTTAGGCATTTTGCATGAATGAAAGCATTCAATCACATAACCATTATGTCACCAAGGATTAGTAATTTTTAAGCCAAGTGGACATGGAGTTGCATTTTCATGTAAGATTTATTTAGAGTACAAAATGATGAAGATTAAGCTAAGATTACAAGATGATAATAATAAAACAAACTTAAATGAAATGAACACCCAATAAAAAAAAAAAAGAAGGGGTAGAAGTAGAGATTGGGAGCTAAAATCATAGAGATTGCCCTCATGACAGCTACCTTGGATCAAAACCTTCGCTTGGATTCCGTCGAGCTTGATTATCCCAAACTTGACACTTGATTGAACGAACTTGATCTTGATAAATAGGGTTTGTGTTTGTGGATGATTTATAGTAGGTTGTGTTTAGGCTTTGTGTTTAGGGTGATTTGTGGCTTGATTGTAGTTGGGAAGTGGGTTAGAGATGGATTTGGGGATGATTTTGATGAACACTCAAAGAATTCCCTCTCAATTCAAAGCTTTCTCCCTCCAATTGGGCATTATGACATTACCAAACTTTCTCTCCCTCAAATGAAGATGAGAAGAGGTATATATAGAGGTAAACAAAGGCTTACGTACATCATTAGAAGTTGATCGCTCTTGGAAAAATGTACGAACATCAAAACCTTCGCTTGGATTCCGTCGAGCTTGATTATCCCAAACTTGACACTTGATTGAACGAACTTGATCTTAATAAATAGGGTTTGTGTTTGGGGATGATTTATAGTAGGTTGTGTTTAGGTTTTGTGTTTAGGGTTATTTGTGGCTTGATTGTATTTGAGAAGTGGGTTAGAGATGGATTTGGGGGTGATCCTGATGAACACTCAAAGAATTCCCTCTCAATTCAAAGCTTTCACTCTCCAATTGGCATTATGAATTACCAAACTTTCTCTCCCTTAAATGAAGATGAGAAGAGGTATATATAGAGGTAAACAAAGGCTTAATTACATCATTAGAAGTTGATCGCTCTTGGAAAAATGTACGAACATCAACCTTCCAGACATGCGTCAATCTGGCTCTAAACTGCCCGGTAACAGGCGAAGGGCTCTTCAGTTTACAGCAGACCTGCCAGGCTTTCTGAGCAGGGGTGTATGTGTCGGTAGCCGAACACCCTCTTTGGTCAGCCACACAACTTCACGGTGATGTGCGGAGTTCATCGGTTGGTTAAGGCGTGTCAGCCTAGCCATGGATTAGTTGAGCACGGGGCCTTTCAAAGCGTTGACCTAAATTTTGATGCAAGATGATGTGTACGGTAGTTTAGAGCTGGAAACGGGTCAACCCGTGGAATGCGAGCCAAAATTCGTGGGCTTGTTTGGTTAATCTAGGCTCGATATTAGGCCAAAACCTTCAAACACTTATAACTTTTGATCTGGAATTCGAAATTGAGCCCCATCTAGTGATTTGGAAACTTGAGAATGAAGGCTATCTTGCCAATTTGAGAGATAATGGGTTTGTCTTGTCTGGGATCTTACTCGTGGAGGTTCGTACTCTCCAAGTAGACTATTACTTTCATCCTCGGGTTGGGGCAAGGACTAATGCGACATTGTCAGGTGTTTGTAGTTTGGGAACCATGAAATTATTCTAAAGTATGAATCTCCATTTAACCTTTGTTGTATGAGTTTGAAGTAAAAAATAGCTAGAACTAACTGTATACCATTTACTAGAGGGCTGCCATGAGTCACCTATATATGAAGGCTGAAAAAGAATAGCACAAATATTCATCCAACCCCAGCTACTATCAGATAGAGGGTGATATTGCCACCACTTTTTACCCCTTATGTACATAATTTGTCCATTTCACCCACAACAAATTAACTTTGGTAGCTATCTAGCACAGATTTTTCCATATAAGTGCAGCATTCCAGTTAAAGCAGTTCTTAACTCCCAACCCCCCTTCAACTTTGGGTTCACAAATGAAATCCCATGCAACTGGTGGGGATCTATTAGCAGTAGGTTACCATCCCACAAGAAATTTCTACATATACTAGTGAACTTTTTAAGTACCATGTTTGGCAAAAAGAAGATACATGACCGGTATGAGTGGACATTCATCAAGACAGAGTTTGTGAGCTGAATTCTTCATGTATAAGACAAGTTTCTAGAACCACAGGACTTAATTATAGCATAGATCTTTCCACCAATATCTCACACTCTAACTTGATGAGTTTCTTAGGTGAAACACGCACACCGAAGTATAAGAATGGGATGTTACCTTTTTTAAATCCAGAAACCCCAATATCTGATCAGCAGTATCTTTCTTCATATTACCAAAGTAGATCTCACACTTTTGTGGGGAAGTTTTTAACCCAGGAAAGGCTGAAAAAGTAGCTAGATCTCTAAGCATTAAGAGGGCTGAGGGGTAATCACCTTTGCAAAAGAACGGGACTTCATCTACAAATGCAAGGTGATTCAAAGCTAAATTGAAGCACTTTGGATGATAACTGATGCATATCTCCAACTTCCTTCAGAACTCTAGACAAGTACTCGGTGCCAATGACAAACAACAAAGGGGAAAGGGAGTCACCTTACCTGAGACCTCTTTTGCCTTGAAATGTCGAAGTGTAGACCTCTATTCAATGAAATACTATTAGTTGGAGTAGGACTCTACGGGGCGTTTGGTATGTGGGAATTGGGAGATGGGAATGAGAATTGTTAAATAAATTCCCACTTATCACTTGTTTGGTACAAGCAATGGGGAACAGAGATGGGATAGGAAATGGGATTATTTGGTCTATATTCCCACCAATTTAATCCCACAGGGGGACAGGTTATTTCTAAAGGGTAGTTTATCTGAGATTTTATTCTCAAGTTATTCACAACTAGTCTGTACCGCCTTATTATCATTATCATCACTGCTATTTTCAAAGTTATTGCTCTTTGTGATTTTTAAATGCATCTTTGATTAATATTACTATTAGTAATATTGTCACTCTACCTTTATCACTCTTAATCTTATTACAGAACAAGAAATGAACATTTCATATATTTTTCATTTTTTTAATTGAACTGTAACCATTATCAATGTTATAGCCATTATCTATTTAGTAACAGAATCAGTGTCATTTGTCATTTATTGAATTTAGAAACGATAAATTTCGTTGAAGTGTTCTTGTCTTTAAGTTAGTTTTATTTTAGTAGGAGATATAGTGTCATTTGTCAATTGTTGAATTCAGAAACTCTACTCTATTAGTTTAGTAATAAAAAAAATTTCAGTCTCCTCTCAGTGTTCAGTAATTAGTTGTGGATTATTGGTTAGCTTTGTGTTTACAAAATTAGTAGTGGATTTGGTTAACTTTGTGTTGTAGAGATGAACAAGATCCTCATTTCTGGCTTCGACAAGGCCTATTACTATAGATGGATACTAAACATTTTATAGTTGTTGCTACCATCAAATTGGCTCATCGTGCTTTCATCCATTTTCATATATTTTAAGAAATTATAGATTCATGTTTACGCCACATAAATAATATTTCTTAATATTGTATGTTTTTATTCTCCACCAAAATCATAATGAAGGACAATTTCATATTATTCTCATAAATATAATCCTAACCAAATGCATTATTCTCAACTTTAATCACGAATTTCCGTGACAACTTTTTCACTACCAAAATGGTTTATTTCGTTACCAAGTCATTCCAATTTTAATAAAGAATTCCTACAACCCCTTTTTCGCTACTAAATTGTTTATTTCCTTACTATAATTGGGCATTCATGTTCTGATATGTCCAAACCAATTACCAAAAAAGGTTACTCAATGTAAAACTTTTTATATCATCGCTAAAATACCCACCACTAAATAACAACTTCCATATCCTTAACGAATTCACACTACAAATTCTTGCACTCAACAATGTTCATTTCATTACTAAAATACTTCCTTGTCTAACATATTTAAATAAACTAACCTTCTGTTGATGTTGATTTAGCTACTGAAATGTACATTTTCGTTACAAAATTCTAACGTTTAGTTTTTAACTAATGCTAACAACAGATATATCTCGAACCGATGCGACTTTTTACTGCCCATTCAAACACTATACATAGGGGCTTGGGTATTAATCCTTGCACCTATCTATTCCTATATCTTCTGGACGTTCACATTTGATACAGTAGAAAATTTTCCTCCCTTTTCCTTCTCAACCATGGATATAAAATTGTTTGTTGGCTGTATGCGGAAACCATTCATGGATATTTCCCCCGATAAGAAGAAGATCGATGCCGCAAATGTTGATGATCCAACCGCAAAGGCTATCGTAGGAATTTTCAAGTACTTCAACTCCAAGAACCTCATGTCCGACTGGTATGGATTAGAAGACTTGGAGATGGCTGCTCGATTAGGTGATGATTTAGCCAAATTTGTCGTTGGTGTGATCAAATTCAGGAACGACAGTGTAGAAGGCCTCGTTTCGCTATTGGAAATTTTCGACACTGAAGGGGGCGATAGGATGTCAGGCTATAGGATACACCCTTAGGATGACAACAAAATTAAGGCCATTTCCATGGAATCATACCTTCTACAAATTATGCCCTCAAACAGGGGAAGGACATTGGTTAATGTTTGACCCGGTTAACATTAATCACAACAACCCAAAATTGGTCACTTGCGCAATATGCATGGTTCAGCTTCAGGTTTTCTTATTAAACATGCGTGATGAGTGAATATTTTCCACAAGTCCATGTCTGTGGCATCATTAGTGACATTTGTCATTTTTAAATTTTGATATGTCAAATTTCGTTGAAGTGTTCTTGTCCTTACGTCAGTTATCTATTTAGTAACAGAAGTAGTGTCTTTTGACGTTTGTTGACTTAGAAACGACATCTTTCATTGAAATGTTACTGTTCAAGTTAGTTTTCATTTTAGTAGCATAATTAATGTCAACAGTTCTCCTTGTTTAGTAACGGAAATTCTCAATGCTTTGTTCGTTTAATCTCGCCAGAAAAAATGGTGAAAAATTCAACCATCTTCAACCTAGTGGGATTTTGTTCAACCAATATTAGTAGGATTTTGTTAGGGTGGCTGGATTTTTTTATTTCTAAAAGTTTTAACCATCTTCAGGTCTAGCCGGTTGTTGGAAAGCGGAAATTTTCTCTCGTCGGCCACCACCCTCGCCGGCTTCAGGATGGCCAGCAACTACCATCGCTGGAATTTTTTCTCTCGCCGGAATTTTAAGGTGGTCAGCAACCAGCCTTGCTGGAAATTTACTCTCGCCGGAAATGTATGGTGGCCGGCCACCATCCTCAACGGATATTTTCTCTCACCGGAAAATTAGCGTCGCCGGCCACCATCCTCACCGGCAGCCGTTGCCGCCTTACCGGTGGTTTTCTTTTTGGAGAGAAACTGTTCAAACTTATTTTCTTTCTCCTCTTCCCAATAACCCATTAATTCTCTCTCTTCAAATTTGAATTTTGAATTTGAAATTTTCAGTTTCTCTCTCTACATTTTCAAATTGAAAAAGATTCCCCATATAAATTCAAAGCTAAAATAAAAATGTATATTCCACCACAATTGCCAAGTGTAAGGCTATGATGGATTGTGTATATCTGAAGATATACACATAGTGTAAGTGTAGCTTTTCCTATTATGAGTATTTAATTGTGAGTGGAGCAGTTATATAATTTAGATTTAGCCACCACAAGTTAATTTGACTTTTGCTTAGTTCAATCTAATGTTGTATTTTATTAGGAAATCTATGTAAATATTGTGTGAATATTTTATATTTTCCATAACTTTTCAGTTTCTGACTTTCTGTATAGCATATATCTTTTCAATTTCTGACTTTATGTATAGCCTATTATAACGTTTGTACTAATGCTTGTTTATATGGCATTTTTCCTATCAATGAAAGATCAGAAAATGCATCAGAAAATTAACCTCAATATTTGTCATGGTATCAAAGCAACGCTCAAAAACTTGTTTTCGTTATCAAACCTCAATACTTGTCATGGTATCAGAGTGATGCTCAAAAACTTGTTTTTGTTTTCTTTGATAGCAGACTATATTGTCTGTCTGTTTGCTGTCACCCCTGTTCAACGAAAAATCACATTCATTCTC
>BSSO01006404.1:0-11988 GCA_030267885.1 Mesembryanthemum crystallinum
TGAACTGAACTGATCGGAACTGAACTGAACTGATCGGAACTGAACTGAACGGAACTGAACTGAACTGAACTGAATATAAGCTAAAATAAGGTGAAAAGAACATAGCCTAACTTATAGTATCAAACTCTTGGTACAATTAGGACTGATAATAGTATTAGACTCTTAACTATTAACTTAGTTTGAATTCAAACTCTATACACAACTAACTGCTAAATAAAAGACCATGTCTAATCAAACTTTTACCTGTTCGAAGTGATTTAATAGTATCAACTCTTGGTACAATTACGACTGCTAATTGTATCAAACTCTTAACTATTATTTCTCAAACTCATCCATGGATAACTACTATAAATGATCATGTATGATCAAACTTTGTTGTAGAGTTGGGACTTTGCAGACTTGTAATGTTCTGCCTCAATTGAGAACCCGACAGTAATTAACAAATTTGCAAAATTTTCAATTCTCTCATTCAGATTCAGTAATAAATCACTACTTAATCAAGTAGTAGCCCATCTTCTATTAGGATTGTAATAGTGATGTAACTTCACGTTTGATTGTTAAGCCTTCAGTAATGTTGTATCTTGTACATGTAATACTTCAAGTCTAAGAAAAAGTTTAATTTGCTCGACAACTTCTATGAATAAGGGGGCAAAGGGTGGTTAATTAATTTTATTGGAGATCATACTATATATACCATACACATCTTGCAAAGTATTGTTTATTTATTAGGTAGCTAATATAAGTAGTCAAATTAATATGGGTGACCCTAATACGAAATTTATTAGGGTATAGTACAATTTTGATGTAACAAACACAAATCCATTTTACAATTCTACAATTTTGATGTAACAAACACAAATCTATTTTTCAGTGTAGAAGTGTAGAAATAACCAAAAAAAAATTAATTTGATGAATAATATAATATAAATATTTATTAAAAAAAGCTAAAACAAAAAAATACTTAAAACTCAAAATGTGAGATAATTCACTCAAATAATTTAGATCCATATCATATGTACATCGAGACAAATGCCCCTGGTATTCAACTTGACTTCATAATGCCGTTAGGAAATTTCACAATTATACTCCAATTCCTGCCAAAACAACATGATAGAACGACGAAGTATTTGACTATAAATTTGTAAAACAATAAGTTTAAGTATATACCATTTAAATATATTGGTAAACATTGATAACGGTTATAAATAACCAAAGAAGTACCCTATATACATAGATAGACATAATTTGTTAGTCAATAAGAATAAACAACATAAACCCAAAACATCTACTAAAGTGATCAAATAGGTATTAAAAGTGAAAAATATGTACTTTTCGCAAATTGTATAGAAAATATGTACCTTTCATAAAAACATATAAAAAACCATAAGCAATAAAATCTAAGGGCAATTGAAAACAATGAACATTTAGCAACACAATGAAGCACACATCTATAATATGTACCCGTAAGATTCAACCACACAAAGAAGAAAAATTGTCGTACCTAATATAAGGAATGAAGAATTTAAAAAAATAAAAAATAAATGAGGGAGGGGAGCAGAGACGTACAAAACGTAGGGTTGGGGATTGGATGTATTTAATGGGGTTTTATACGCTATTAGTTATAGCGTGGAATGAAGTTTAGTAATTGAACTCAAATTTGTTATTCTTAATATTATCTTTTAATATGATAGACCATATAGACTAGCTATTATCTAAATTCACAAAATAATTGTAAATTTAATTTACACGCTTAGGTGGCACGCCTCAGTGCTCCCGAAAAATGCGGCTTTTATATATAAATACCAGTAATGAAGCCCGTGCGATGCACAACTAACAAATGAATACTCTTTTTTTTTTTAACCCAAAAAAAAAAAATATTCACAAACTAATTATTCTTTTTTAATGCTGTAAAGATAATACTATTATAGTGAGAAACCTCCTTTGATAGATACCTACCAGATGATAATACAACTACAAATACAATACTCTAATATCATAAATTTTACTCCATTATAAACTCTACTCAAGACTCCTGTACTCCAAATACAATTTTGAATCAATTGGGTGCTTACTTGGCCACTCTTAAATATTTCAAAATCTGCAAAAGATGACAATAATTAAAGTTCGATAAAAATTTGTTCGAGTAACACTTTTGTCCAACCGTCCAACCATTAGACAACCCAATCCAAGGGTTAAAGTAGCCAATAATAAACTTTTAAAAATCACTATTGGATTGGGTCGTCTAATAGTTAGATGGTTGTACCCAAGAATTTGCCTTAGTGTAAAGGTGAATAATACATCACAAACAAATTACATCAAAAAAGTAATCGAACCAAATTTAAAGAGATGGGGAAGGAATAGAAAACCAAAAAAAAAAAAAAAAATAGTGGGGAAGTTTAAAAAAAAAAAAATTACTTGATCACTTTTAATACCTATTTGATCACTTTAGTTTCTTCTAATTTCATTAATACCAAAACCTGCATAAGATGAATGAATGATTAGTCAAACTATATATATTTTAATGGAAATTGAATATAAATATGTCCACAAAAGAGAAGTTGGGAAATGAAAGTAACAAAAAGAAGAAGAAAAAACCGTGGCAACATTATATTTGAAACGATAGTATACATACATTAGTGTATAAACTTGTGTCGGCATCCGTAATCTCATTACCTACAAATATTGAAAACAATTTGCATTACTTATATCAAAACGGAGAATCAAAATTATACTCAAATAATTGAAAAACTATAAAGCCAGACTATAACATAAGATTACTCAAACTAATACTCTGCTTTATTTGTCAAAATTAGTGCAAAAATTAAAAAATGACATGCATACAGCAAGCACAGAGAAAACTATATGTAATGAGGGGAGGGGGTGGGTGGACGGATAGGGTGTTTTCAAGGAATTGATTATATCATATATATATATATATATATATATATATATATATATATATATATACACCATCCTTAGAAATTAGGATGGCAGAGTGTAATTCAGTTTGATTCAAAAGCAAACTCTAGATATAGATAAAAACAAACTACTAAGATAAAATATTTATATTCCCTATCTTATATCACCTATTTTTTCATATTATCTCTTCAAGTTTTTTAGTTTTGAGTATTTTTCAGTAATCTCTAAATTGACAACTATCGCTTGCATGGCATGCCTCATTGCTCTCAAAAAATGCCCCTTTTATACATATATATTAGATTTTAGGGATGCATAAAAAGGAAAAATTAAGCCGGGTTTCACTTTGGTGCCTTGGTATATATATGTAGTAAAATTAAACCACTTATAATCTTATTAATTATGTTTTTCGGTGATCCATAAAACCCCACTTGGCAATGTCCTCTACGGGTAGCCTCCTAACTTCCACGCAAGTTTCAACCCGAATCTTCACCCTGCTAGACCATCAAATAAAACAGCGGCTACTACACGATTCCCTGGCCACATTGTAGAGATTTTGAATTTATTGTGAATGTTGAAATAGGTTGCGATAGCTGTGAACCGTATGCGTTCCTCGCGGAACACTAATGCAATATCGCAACCATGCATCACCGCAAACACGATCATGACCCCTATTATGTTAGATGGCTTACTAGGCTATGTGGACTAAACATTGGCCACACAAAGGCTAAAACCAGTACAAGCATTTTTCCCATGTTTTATGACTATATCCTTTGAGGATATAAAACACAAACACCTTAGATGTGACCCATATTACATGTCAAACTTATGGTTATGATGCAACATTGTTAAACAGTCACAACCAATATTAGGCTCTTTATCCTCAATAATCGGTACTTCCTCATATTTGCATCATGTAGGCCGCTGTCCATTTTCTTGTTCATGCAATATGGTTTACATGATCTTAAACAGTTACCCCAACATTATTATAAGACAAGCAGCATATATGTGAGTTTGGGGTAGGATCCTATTAAGAAAGTGCATTTTTTACTATGTGTATTACCATCAAACTATTTAAGTTTTCTCAATCTATGCTCTCAGGTTCCAACTAGCTACAAATAGGTTTCATACCACTTGCGTAAAAAATTACAGTTTTTTTCTCCTTTTCTCATTTTTTAAGAGATATGCTTACATAACTTATCGTACCTCATTTAGCGACTTTTCAACTGTCTTGATATACAGGAAGCTCTTGTGATGCATGCGAGACCGGTGAGAGCTTTATTGTCATAACCAAATCTCATAGTGTCTCGAACTCGACTAACAACCTTACCGATCTCATCAATCGAACCGAAACTCTTTTTAATGTAATGTTTTAATGAAGAAGATATTATTACATTGTCAAATACTATTGGTCCATTTTCTCATAAATTAAGTGTAGCCCACTTCAATTCACCAAAAAAAAAAAAAAAAATAGGAAAAGAAAATTACCCCATGAAACGAGAGAGCAACGTGGTCGAGCGGTTTTGTGACTCTGAGTGAGATTGTTTCTATTAATGAGTAGGATACCGTTATTACTTGGGTTCATCAAGTCGTCGTTACATTCTCTTTATTCAGTGGCAGAGTATCCTATATTTTTATCCAGCTATACTCTGTTCTCCGATAGATCAACATCGAATCATTCATTTTGTCAGACCTTGGGATATAGGACAGTCGGAGGGGTTAGAAGTGATGCTAACGTTGATGTCTTCGACTTACATTCATACTTATCTCTTATTGAGGTTCATGAATTTCATGCATTCTCATGAGCCTCTAATTCTCCATTATTCCATAGGGATGGTACCGTGATTGGATAATTTTGATGGGTCATCCTAGTCGAGATTTTGCAATTCTTGTGACGTTTATTAGATATTTCATCACATAGACACTAGGCCCGATTGTTAGATATTTCATCACATAGAAACTAGCCCCAATTGTTGAGATCAGTAGGGTGATCGCTCCGACTGTCCCATATCTAAGGATATCTGACAGAATGCATGATTAGCGTGTTTTCCCAAAAGCATGTTCGTTCTTTCAAATCTGCAATTTTGCTAGCAACCCATGGTGGCACTTAATATCCAAAGAAGCCCTCCACGCGCTTCCTTTTGTATGTATCAGCAAATCCTACTTTTATTTACTCCATCCAGCGAGGTAAGCAAGGAAACACTAGCTATGAAAGTTTTTTCCAAATTCCTGTAGCACATGGGGACTAGACCGGGCATGCGAGCCAACATTTTTGAGAGGTATTATTGTCATTTCAATGTGATATGGTCCCGAATTTGAGTAAATTTTTTTTACTGTCGATAACATTACAAATAGTCTCGTTATAACATAAAACATAATATTATGTAATGTAAAATAATATAATATACTGTAGAATAATTACAGTTAGAACAATTACAAGTAAAAAGCAAACAAGAAAACAAAATAAACTAACTATCAAATAAAATTAAAATTTTAATATATGAGCATCGTCTCGATGATTTTGATAAAACGGGAGAATAACTTGACTTGGTCAACCTAAACAAATATTTGTGTTAGTTATAATGGGGATGTTGGCTTGGTGAACCCAAGTAAATACGGGATCCTCATAACTCGTTACCAACATCTTCACGTAACAAATCAATCAGAAGTACACAGATGTCGAATATATCGTTTCCATATATAACCTTTGTTATCTTAAAGGTGTCCGAACGGTCCTTTTTACCTCAAACATAGATTAAAGTATGTCTATGAGGGATACAATGGACTGCAGTCCATATCACACCACGAGAATTGATGCAGAGACCACTACCTATTATAACCCATTTGTTATCATCAGCATTGCCCTGAATGATCTTGCTCATGCTTCTTCTCTTCCTGAGGCTCAAGCGTCAGAGAGTATAGGACTTGAATGAGCTAAACAACATTTCTTTTCACTAATGCATCTTTCGACTCTAAATCCATAGATTATAGGAACTATAAAAATAAAAACAAAAAAATAAATAAAAGAAGAAGCATAAATTAGAACCTAAACCCTAGTTTAACAGATTATAACAGAACTGAAATTAAAAATCCCTAAACCCTATTATAACAAATTACAACATAACTGAAAGAGATGTGAGCGTACCCATAGCAACAATGGAGGTGAGCGGAGTGAGCCTTAAACTGTCGCCCTAAGGGAGAGTAGAAATGGCGGTGGTAAATGAGTGATTAGGAGAAGCAATGGCGGTGGCAAAAAGAGTGATTAAGAGAAGCAATGATGGTGGACCGGTGTTAAAGAGAATAGCGGTAAGAGCTATCGACGGGGTGGAGGCGGCGGCGGAGCAACCATCTACTAGGGGTGTTCTTGGTAGGTTAAATGGGTTTTATTTTGACATTTTTCCAAACGTAACCGTACTGAAAAATATCGGTTAACCGGTAAATAGGTTACCTAATTTTTTGATTTTCAAGTTAACCGCTAACCATATTTATTTTAAAAAATTACTATAAAAATATACATAAATATTATTTAAACAATTTAAGAACATAAAGTCTTCCAATGCCCTTTCTTTCTCTCATCCATCTTTGTACCAAATTATCATCAAATTTATTAATTATGACTTAATAGTAACATATAAAATAATGAGCAAACTCAATATATCACATAAGTAACTTGATTTTTATTACTTTTATAAGTAAACGAAAAGCTAAATAAATATTAGTGTAATTTATGTGATAGATACTTGTAATTTAGAGAGAAATTATATATTTTTCGGTTTTTTGGTTAACCGTTTTTGCTAAATATCTAACCGTAACCATACCGCTTAACCGTAATTTTTATTTGATTCGGTTGTCATATCGGTGATTTACCATTTTTTCAGTACAGTTTTTAGGTTTCGGTTTTTTGGGAATAGCCCTACCAGCTACCACATATTTGAATTCTGAAAGAGAAAACGGGGAGTTTAAAAGACGGGAAGTAGGAAGTGGACTCAAAACAATCATTATTCAATGGTGATGTTTCGCAAAAAATCATGATACTTTATATACGTTGAGTTATTTATAGGAGATTCAAATTCCCATAGCATTAGCCATTATACACTACTTTAAATGAAAAAAAAAAAAAAGATCAAATCATCTGTTGCACATTATACTAGTATTAATTTTTATGAAATATGGCATATTAAAATGTACATCTGGGGATGAAACTTGTTAAAATTACAACTCCGTTCCCACTCACCTCTAATGTCAAAGTACATTAAATGCTTGAAGAAAATGGTAGCAACTGCAAGCACAAGTCACTGGAGTAAATCACGTAGCTGCAAGTTAGTTTTACCTTCCTACCCTATAGTAGCCCTCCATAATTGAAATTTGTAGATTGGTGTATTACTGCCATGAATGCTACCACTTCAATATCAACTATAAATAGAAGAGCTTAGAGTTGAAATCAGCAGGTAGCAGCAACTTATGAAGCATTTGCAAATGAGCAGAGCAAAGTGAGTAAGAAAGAAGTGAGAAGAGGGAAAGTGAGAACCAAAATAAAATAAAAAGAAAAGTGTGAGTGGTAGCTTGTAGTTGTAGCATAGCAATCAGTTTGTTGTGTTGAATGTTGTGTGCAAGTAGCTAAAATCCAAGAGTGATAATGAATAGTGAGTGCGTGTAATAGTGTTACTAGTATCGTGAGAATATTAGTTTGAAGTGTAGTCCTATTACTATACCGATTAAATAAATTTCGTCTACAATATTATTCATCGATCTCCAATCACTTATATAATTTTTTATAAGTGGTATTATCACCCACCCACATTGAACAAAACCTATTGCTTTCTTATGGTTACTGTTCTTTCTAACTCAATATTAATGTATATTTTATTCAACCAGTTATTGGAGTTAATGTTTCAAAAACATATACATCGATGTATTTTATGTGAAGAATCAATATACGCCAATGTACTTTCACAAAATATTACATTTAGGATGTATTTTCCAATTAAGACCTAAAATTTTGAGAGAAAAAAAAATCATATTATGTTGATTTTGATTGATATTTGAGGTTGTAAATATTAAGTTAACCACACAACCGTAATCTCTATTGAAAACTATCACCAAAATGTTGGGTGGTCCAACCCAATTTACTATATTATTTACTTAGTCACTTATTTCAGGAAATAACAAGAAAAGAATAAAGAATGCGGTTTGTCACTTATTTCAACAAATAAAAAGAAAAGAAAAAAGCAAAAATGAAAATTGAAATGCGAGCTGATGTTATCCATAGAGTATATTACCACCCAACTTTTAGTAAATGCCACCCATCTCAAGAAGTAAAGGACCTAACTAACTCTTACCTAATAATCTTTGAAAAGAACCCACCATCTTCCCTCTCTCTCCTATCCCACTGTTTCTGGCATATCCCTCTACCCACCCACGACTTCCCCCACCGACCCACTCACAAGTCTTAGTTCGACCACCCCGGAACAAACCCCCACCCTCACGTCCACGCTTCAAAGTGAATTCAAAAGAAACCGAACATGCTACTACTAATATATTGTATAAGCTTGTAATACCAGAAAAAATTAGAACTTGGAAAATGAATATCACAATCCAATATGTGAGAAATCTTGCCTAAAATAATTTCCCAGTATATAACCTTAGCAAAGAGTAACAATGATAAATTAAAAATAAAAATAAAATGAAGAAAACTCCAAAGTCCTTTTGATGATCTTGTCCATAGTACTAAGTAAAGTGGTGGTGAGTTATAATTATCTAACATTCCAAGCATCGAGCTTCAATGCTTTTATAGTCATCTGGCAGCCATACCAAAACCAAATTTGAACAGTAGTGTATGCATCAGGTCATACTCATCATTAGATGGGAGAAGCACTCGACAAGCGCGACTTCGGGAAGTGGCGCTCGACAAGCGCGACTTCGGGAAGTGGCGCTCGACAAGCGCGACTTCCGGAAGTGGCGCTCGTCGAGTGCTACTTAGGCAAGCGAGCCATGGCAAAGCGGTGAAGTAGGCGGCAAGGCTAGCTAGTAGGTGCTCCGGGTGGGGTAGTGTCGGGAAGGAGAGAGAAAATTCTCATCCACGTTGATTGATCGACATAACATTTTCACACTAATTTCTTGTGAATTTTTGGCCTTTCAATTTAATAAACTATGAGTTAAATTCCCCTATTGGTGAAATTTGTATATTTCAATACTTAACTTCTTAGTGTAGTTTCAAATCTTAATCTGGGCTGCTCTATCTTTCTTCAGCTTAATTTTGTTTGGGTTTTATTTTAGTGTTGCTTGTTTTATATTGTCCATTATTTTGTAAAGATATTTTCATCACAAGTAGTATCGTCATTTGTTGAGGGAACTGGGGATTGGGTGGTTGAAATGGGAGGTGGGGGGTACTGAGCTGATGGCAATGATGGGGGAGGGGCTGAGTTGGGGGATGGGATAGCCAAGGGAGAGAAGTTTGGGATGGGGATAATTTGGTCTATTCACAATATAATTGGGTGCTATTTATTAAAAGTGTGGGTGGTATTTACTAGAGTCCGATATTATTAACCTCGTAGGCATTTAAGGTTTTTTTGAACTAGGTTTAGACTTGGGCCCATAATGGGTTAATTGATTGGTGGCTTCTTTAGGAAGCAGGTTGGCTTTTGCTAGGTAGACAACAAATCATAAAAGGTGTGAGAATGGTGTTTTTGGCTCTTGTTCTATAATAACAGAGAGCACGGCAAAAGCTTTGGCCTTGCAGCAAAAAACACAAATAGGTGGTGCACGAAAGACACAAAGTGAGAGATTATGGGTATTCTCCAAGTGTGTGGTCTCGGTCGTTGCTTGGGTTTGTGTTTCACGCGTCAGGGAGAACGCGTGTGTGCTCGATTGGTTGTTTCTACTATTCAGATATTGGGGTATATTTTTGGGGGTGATTGGGAGTAATATTGATCGGATTGGTATCAATTTGTACTCCATTCCTAAAAATTTGTTGTTTACCGGTTGTTAGTAAGTAGGATAGTTTCTAGTCAAGTTTCTTGAAACAGTTTGGCTAGACATTGTGAATCACTATTTTGATATTAGTAGACTAATTGTCGATTTGGCCGGTGGTTTTACCCGGTTGCAGTTCTCCATGTTAAATCTAGTATTGGTTATCTGTGTGTTTATTTGTACTATTATTATTGGTTTGTTGGTTTGGTTGAATTGGGTAACGATTCTAACAAGTGATATTGGAGCTTAGGTTAAACCATGGACATGGAGATTGGTGGTACTTTTATGGTGAAATTGAATTCAACCAATTATCCGATTTAGAGACGTGTGATGGAGAATATCCTTTATTGCAAGGACCTTCCAATTGATGTTGGTGAATCTATGGAAGGGTTCGGGGCCAACTAACTGGAAAAGTTAAGTGATATGGGGTGGAAAAAATTAAAGAGGAAGTGTTTAGATACTGTTCGTCAGTGGGTTGATATTAGTATCTTCAGCTATATGTCTCAAGAGGCAGATCCCTAAGTTCTATGGACAAAACTGACGGGTCTTTATGAGAGGAAAACAACCTGAAACAAGGCTTTCTCTGATTAAGAGGCTTGTCAATGTGAAATTGAAAGCAGGAAAATTAGTGTCGGAATACTTGAGTGATTTTCAAAATAATGTTAACAAGTTAACTGCTATGAAAATCGTGCTTAATGATACATTGTAGGCACTTTTTTACCTGATTTCAGTGCTAGACGTGGGGAGAATTTGGTGGTGTCACTTAATCATTCGACTCTTGTAGGTGTGTTGTCGTTGGATGGTGTCAAAGATAGCATGTTTTATGAAAAAATAAGGTGATATGAGATGGGTAAGGATGATTCACATGCTCTCATGGTGGAAGACAAGAGTAGAGATAAAAGTAGAGGTACCATGGGACGGAGTAAGTTTAGAACAAGATCCGAGGTAAGTGAGTACAAGGATGCCAGAACGTGTTATTATTGTGGGAAAGTTGGACATATAAAAAGAACTATAGGCGTTGGAAGGAAGAGCAAGAGAAGCAGGGAGAAAAGCAAGAGGATAACAAGAATGCTACAACTGCGGCCTTAGGCTTCAATGATGATGAATTAGTGACTTTGATTTGTTGTGGTATATAGTGTAAACTTTTTGTTGACTCAGATAGTGAGTGGTTTATTGAAACAGATTCGTCATATCATTGTGTTACAAAGATGAGATGTTCAAGTAACTACACATTTGGTGATTTTGGCAATGCGAAGATGGAAAATCAGAGTTCAGTTAAGTATAGTTGGCTCAGGAGACATTGAGGTTGTGGCTAGTGTTGGGTTCAGGTTGACTTTGAAGAATGTTCCCCATGTTCTAAGTAGCGGTAGAATCTTGTATCAGTAAATATACTAGATAAGGATGGGTATCGACACACTTTTATCGATGGTAAGTGAAAATTAGCGAAGAGAGCATTTGTTGGTTGCTCGTGGAAAGTTATGTGGCACCTTGTACAAGACACGCTTGAAGGTGTGTGGTAGTTTGAGTCTCCAAGGGTTAAAACATGTAACTGAAAAACATGTGAAATTTCTAGATGAGGTTCTGGTGGTTCAACAGGAATGGGAGCGGTTTCATTCCTTTCAAAATACCTAAAAGAAGTAGACCTACTTCGAGTTGTAAGGTTAAGTGTGTTGTTACAAGGATGAGCTATAGGGAGTCTGCAAGAATTGTTGAGTTGCACAAACATGACGTGCTGATGAGTTGATAATGTTGGTTCATGATGGAAGTGGTAGGATCGCCGAAATGATCACTAGGTTATTTAGAGAGCGATGGTTGCCTCCTTCGAAATGGGTTGGAGGGAGAGATTGTTGGGTGGTCCAACTGAATTTACTATTTTAATTACTTTGTCAGTTATTTTAGCAAATAAAAAGAAAAGATAAAAAAAAAGCAGAAAATGTAAATTGAAACAAGAGATGGTGGTATTAGCCTAGTAGGAGTTGTTAGGATTAGACTTAGGCCCATAGTGGGTTAAGTGACTCGTCGCTTTCTTTGGAAGGAGGATGGTTTTTTCTAGGTTGACCGCAAATCATAAAAGGTATGAGAAGGATATTTTTAACTCTTCTA
>BSSO01006405.1:0-11986 GCA_030267885.1 Mesembryanthemum crystallinum
ACTGTTCAATGATATCTAAATATTCATTAGGAGGTACCTTTTTCTTTTCCATAAAAGAAATCTATTTTAATTCAAATATTTATACCTCTTCGGTGATATTTCATAATAAGTTGTAAACCTTACTCATAATTTAACTCACTTTATGAGTATCAACTAAATAATTTTTCATTTTATGAATACTCCTTTCATGTTAGAACCGAATACAATTTTGCAATGAAAGTTAACATAATACACCTCAGGTGTATACAGTCTAATATTGTTGGCAAGATTTCTTAATGTTCATAACATGATATCTGTATAACCAATTTGTGCCTTTAATGCCTTCCAATGGGTCATTGTGTACTCAGTCAATTTATGGAGGTTCATGTTTGAACATATATTGATTGCAAAGGGTTGAAATGAAGCTGGTATATATGAACCTCATCTTGTATCATAGTCTGAACTTCTAATTCAGTCAGGATCAATAATATCCTTAATGTATGTCTTTGTTTCTGCCTGTTTTCCCCTGTATTCTTCTCACTAGCTGAGAAAAACTATTTCTTAAAAATAGTGGTTATGGAGCATTTGTTTAAATTCACCCCAACTTAGATCCACTATTGACTCATCTCCTCTTGGTGAATTGTCATTGACTGGTTATCCAAGAACATAATCTATGTCAATACCATAATTTACAGTTAGTTTTCTTTGTCCTCATATATAAACGGCTCCATAAAAGAGATCAAATTTGATATAACAATCGATAATACAACTCAAATTTTAAGTGATCTTCAGGCCAATTTATATCTTATCATACAAATTTATATCATGATCTACGGTAATTTTTGACATTATAGTAATATAAACTAACTATTCGTAGTCACGCTCAATCTCATGTTAAGTATTGCCTTGAAGCATAACATAAATGTAACATGAGAGAGCATGAGCACAATGACAAACTCAAGAGCTTTGGGTTCTCAAGACGGGTATTTTTATACCCGGATGGCCTAAATTGTGACATCAATTAAATATTTCACACAACTAACTAACTTCTCATTAGTATTTACTCAATATAGTCATCATTAGCTTAGTCATTTACATCTGATTCTGGCCAGATTTATCATGTGACATAGAGACCTAAACTAGTGTCTCCTTTATAATGGTAAACAATGAGCTGATTCTTTTTAGTAAAGATAGTATCTGCTCCAAATCTGAAGCATGTATTGAACTTATACATAATTGGTGCTCTTCTGGAGCACATATTGAACTTACACTCCATCCGTCCCTCTAAAACTTGCGCATTTGCTTTCGCATAAGTTTTAAGACAGAGAGGGAAAAGTCAGAACTACCCCCCTCTCATATCCCACACTATCTCATTCCATACTTTCACCATCGTATCAATACTGAGATTGAAAACACGGATGGGGTGGTGTATGTGAGCCTCCAACTTCATAATGAATTTAGTAACATGGAATGTGAGGGGGTTAAATGATCCCCCTAAACATCAGGAGGTGAAACACGTCTTGGTAAAGAATAAGATTGATTTTAAGGGAGTTTAGGGACTAGGGTTAAGTCCCATAGGTTTAGCAAGATTATTAGAAAGATTTGTAAAAATTTTGCGTTTGAGAATAACTATGATCTGCAGCATATTAGGAGAATATGGATTGTGTGGAACCCCTCAACTATTAATGTGATGATAGCTAATAAAAGTTCTCAAGCCATTCACTGCAAAAATTCATGATACTAGTAATAATTCCACTATTCTTTGCTCTATGGTATATGCCAGTAATGCAGCCATGGAGAGAAGGGATCTTTGAGATGATATAAGTAGATGGGGTTCTCAAATTAATATACCTTGGTTGATTATGGGGGACTTCAGTGTAACTCTCTCTCCTGATGAAAGAATGAGCTATGCAACTCTTAATATGGCTGATATCAATGAGTTTGCTGAGTGTGTGGATAAGAACTATTGAGTGACTTGCCTGCTACAGGTATGTTCTATACTTGGTGTAATAAGCATGATTCATCTTCAAGAATCTGGTGTAAAATGGATAGAGCTCTCTGTAATTCTGAATGGCTCCTTCAGGATATTCAAGCAACAGCTGAATTCCTTCCCCCTGCCACCTCTGACTACTCCCCTTGTTTAGTCAAGATTGGTGTCAAATCTGCTCCAAAGAGAAGATCCTTCAAATTTCTTAACTGCTAGGCATCATATGTGGAATTCCTTCACATTGTGCAACAAATCTGGAATACCCTTGTTGTTGGCTTCAAAATGTTCCAAATTGTGAAGAAGCTGCAAGCATTAAAGAAACCTCTAACGGCTCTCCATAAGAACAAATACAGCAACCTATTCACACGCCCGCAAGTGCACGGGTATATCGTCGTAATAAAATAAGATCGTCTCCACAGGGAATTAGTTACTTCAACTACCAATTTAAGCTAGATTTTACACAAGCTAAGCCGAAACAATTGATTGTGGTTAAGAATGATTAACAAGTAAAACTAAAACTAAGAGAAATTAACTAGAGTTCAAGCAAACAAGATTTGGATAATGACGGAGGGGATTAGAACTAGGTTTCACCCACTTACAACATTTCAATGCGATGGATGATAAACAAGCGTGCAATTAAATGAGCTAATGCAAAGAGGCACCAAATCAACTAGTAACCAAGGGCCTCTCTCAAGGTCACCAAAGAAGTGCCTAATCTCCCATAACAACCTAATTTCATGGTGTTAAAGTTGATTAAACCCATTAAGTATCATTTGGCATAAAACCCCCAATTAGACCTAACCTACTTTCATGGTTAAGTCACCTTGTTTGGACTTTGCAACCCCGACAATCAACTCTCCCCTCTCGGGGTTTAAGCTAATTGCACAATAAATTACCCAAACTCTCACGTAGGCATTTCATCAAACACATGGAGTGCACAAAGCCAAATATGCAACAAGCTCAATTAATCACAAATAAATCACATCATCTAAACATCAAAACATCATAAATGGGCTAATCACAACTCTAATGAGAGAAATTAGTCACTAATCATCATGAAAATAACATCTACTAACATTAATTGAAATGAGTTAAACATTAAAGAGTACGAGAGATTAACAATTCAAAGCTAAAAGAGAGAATAGAGAAGCTTACAACCAATGTTTGTCAATAATCTTCTCCAAACTAACTAGAATTACCCTAAATCTAACAAAGCATTAAATGTGTTTTAGAGAGAAAGAGATCTAAAACCTAAAATATGGGGCACTAAAAGCCTCCCCCCAAAAAAGAGTCCTAAAAGTGGCTTATATAGGCATAAAGACGGCCGAAGTACACGGTGCAGAGGAAGGTACATTGGCCGTGTATTGGACCGTGTAAAGCCCACTGGCGAAGTTTGAGCTTTTGGAAAACCAAGGTACACGGTCCAAGGGGGAAAACACGGACGGTGTATCCGATCGTGTGTCCCCCCTACAATCTACTTTCGACTCTGTTTACACCATCTTGCACTTGGAATTTGGAAAAACGTAAAATATGAAAGTTGTAGCCCTGCTTCTTATCTTTACACAGCCTTTTGAACCACCTAATTTGGAGCTCTAACAAAATATTTATGTCTAAAATACCAAATAGGTGTCAAAACCGCAAAAACTGCAAAGTTAACTCATTTCTCCAAATCATGCATGGAGCTTACCACCTTCCATTGCATCAAAATTCATTGTGTTCCTTTCTCAACTCTTCGCCTCTTGGTGTCCTTCAATTCTTCACTCCTCCACGTCCTCATGCCTCAATCGGGTATCTCGTTAACATCATTATTGGACGTAAAATGCACAAACAATAGCAAGATACCCCAAAAGCGTAAAGAAGAACAAAAGGAGGGAAAACGAAGAAAAAAGAGGAGTAAAAACAACGAATCAAGGCAAGATAGGGTATGATTTCAACACAAATAATCGTTAAATATCCACTTTATCAACTCCCCTATGCTTACCTCTTGCTTGTCCTCAAGCAAGATATCCATGAAATACAAGAACGATGAGGCCAATTAGGCGGGGAGATCGCCCTCTCAAAAGTGATTGCATGGTGGAAGTCAAGTGAACACATTTCAAGGGAACCATGGAGGAACAAGACAATAAAAATAAAGATGGATTTCGATTCCAAGCAAGCATACACAAACACTAGCTAACCCAATCAAGATCATGACAAGGAGCATCAAGACACTCCCTAATCAAGACACACAAATTAAAGTCAAAATGATACGTCGCATTAGAAAAGAATTACTCAAAATCTAGGCCTCACTTTAGGGGATGTGACTCTCAACTCTCATGTGTTTTAGGATAAATCAACATAGCACTCAACACTCAATCTAAAAGTGAGGTCTACCATATGCTTGCCCTTATTCTAACTCGTCACCGCTTGGGACAAAAACTCATGTAAGTATCAAGAGTACTTTAGAAGTTGTAATGTGGGTCGGGGTAAAGGTATGATGATGCATTTGGGAATGTGGATTAGGAGCAAAAAGACTAGTGGAGCTAAGAACACTCTCCAAATCTCTGCGGAAAGACTTAAGAGCATGAAAAACAAACTCCACCTCATAACTCCATCCAAACCACTAAAGATCACTAAGAGACTAAACCAAACCAACACCGGAGGAGAAAGGATGCAAAGAGATGAATGATTTGAAAATACCACTCCTTTTTCCCCTTAAAGTGAACAAACAACCTTTATTCCTTTTTTTTTTTTTTATTTTTTTCATTGCTACATTTCTCAACAAGCACCTCTATACAAGATAACCAAATGATTCCCCAAAACTCAACACTTTTCGCCATTTCACAACTTATACAATTTTCCAAACATTGAACCATAAAAGCGTAGCTCCACTAGCCTAAGCTCGGGGTTAGGGAAGAATGTGTTTGGGAAATAAGAGATTGTAATGTGGCTTAAATGAATTGAATAGGCTTAAAGCTCAAAGGGGTTGCAAAGGGAAATTGTGTACAAGGGTGGCTATTCGGCAAATGTAGCTTATTTCACAATGGATGCCTCAATCCTATCCTAACGTGAGTGTGTCAAGGACGGTCTTGAAAAGAAATCGGGCAAGTTCTAGAGATTACCCATCGTAAGAGAGTCAAAACACACATGAAAGAGAAGTGAGATCGAAGCTAATGAATCGATCAAGTAGGCTCAAGAACTCACCGGGTAAATTTTTGCCTAAATTTCAAGTCTCTCTATCCTAAGGGGGAAGTAAGCACATGTCAAAGTGTATATCAAGAGGATGTCCAACACTCAATTCAAACCACTTGGTTAGGGACAAACTAAGGTGAGACACTTGCAATGGGACACAAAATCACAAGAAAATCATTTTCAAAACATTTTATTCCTCAACATGATTTATCCACTCAAATGGGCACTTGACACCATTATACAATCGTCAATTAATCACAAAAGTTTCATTTCTCCCCTATTTTTTATATTTTTTTTATCTTTTCAAGTTTTCAATTTTTTTTATTGGATTTCTTTTATACAACCTAGATGAAATGCAAATGACCTAACATGCTTAATGCTTTCTAAATGAGATTATAAACAATGGATGCAACTAATGATGAAAAATGCAACTATATGACCCTAAGTAACTAAAATGTGGCTATGCAAAGTGGTGTCAATCATTCAAATATCAACAAATCAAACACAAAAATCCACCAAGCAAACAAATCTATCAATACCATCCCACAACCACCAAAAGCTTCACCATCAACACCACATTAAACCATCAAGTATCAATAACCACCATGAACAACCCATCCATCAACCAATAAGCAAGATCATATGCAATATACACAATGCAAATACACCACTCTAACAAGCTAGACCCCATGCTTGACATGCTCATTGTCCCCAATGAGATAACTCAATAAAAAGAGGGAGGAGATGGGGAGAGGGAACTTACAAAACCATTGGTTGGATGGTGGTGGCATTTCTCCTTTTCTTGTCCATTCCTCTTCTTGGATCGATCATGACAAGAGGCCAAAGCCCGAAGCAATTTTTCAAAAACACTCAAACATGTCTCAACAAGACACAAGTGAGAAACTATTACCACAAAAATATAGTCAAGAACCAATGATTTCTTAAACTTGTCAAATGCCTTTGAAAAGTCAAAAGAAAGAGAAGAAAAAGCTTCCCACTCAATGAACTTTGAGCATCCAATGACTTTCCTTAGGTGTATCACTCATGATATGATTGTCAACTCAATTAGTACAAGAATAAGAAATCACAATCACATCAATGGGTTTCGATAAAGCATATCTAGGGGAGTTAAGGGGAGGGGGAGGGGGAGGGGGAGGAGAGACAATGATAGGACATAAGAGTGGATAAGAGATCATGTTAACGTCTGCGGTTGAGAACAAATTTTGGTGCTCTAGATCATAAATAGAATCATCAACCGAGTCATCAACTAATTCTTCCTCAACACAATCTCGAAATGAAAAAGATGAAGAACTAACCATCTGAGCTAGTTGAGTCTCAAGCAACTCAACATTGGTGGTAAGTGTCTTTTAAGATTCTTGCACTTCCTCATTGACCTTTTGTTGTGCCACCATGAATTTCTCTAAAAGAGTTTCCAAGTTTGATGTAGGTGGATAATAGGGTTGGGGAGTTTGATCTTCTTCATAGGATATTGCGGGACTCGGGCCCGAAGGGGTGGCGTCCCCGCATTCACTACATGAGCGCGCGCGGGTTGGTGTACCTTTTGCTGGATTTGATTAGAGGCGTTGTATCCATTTTTATCATGTTTTGTTTATTTGTTTTTTGCAAGGTGAGGAAGTCACCACCGTATTTTTGGAATACAAAAACCGTAAGGCTCTAGCCACGGATATCTAGGGATATACCATGACCGTGTTAAGTCGTGACTTTAATGCCCAAGAAAAGGAGATACTGAGTTCGGGAATGCGGAACTTATTTAGATGGATTACTCGAGATAATACAAGGTATGCTATTTATTCACATGACATCTGTCACGCCATTTTGCCCTTAACAATGCATCTATGTGGGTTGTCACGAATTATCTACCAGGAAGGAAGCTATTTTTGTAAGACGATCACTTTGACAAATATTAAAATTTCATGCAAAAAGTACTAATTATGTGAGCATGCGAGGCTTTAGGTGATGTTTTAGTTGAATGTACATGAAGATTCAATTCGGGCAAGATTCAATTTGCACGCAAGAACATAAACACATAAAGAAATAACCCTTTCATTGATCGCCCTCGGGATGGCTACCTTGGATCGGAGCTCCTTTGTTCGGACCTTCCATAAGCTAGTAACCCCAAATTGACGGCTTTTGTGGTTTGTTTGATGTATTGCTTTGTGAGTTGTTGGTGTAAGGGATGTTTTTGTGGGTTATTTTGTGGTTTTCTTGCCGATCGCAATGGTGCTCTCAAGAATTGTTCTTTTAAAGAGATATTAATTCTCTTAAAAGGGCTTTTGAGATTCCAAATGTGCTCTCCTTTCTCTCCAAAAGGGCCCCTGAAATGGAGGAATTTGGGATGTATTTATAGGCGCAAAAGTGCGGAAAGAGACGAAGAAAATGGTCTGGGACCACCATCTCCCACCGCCAGACCGGTGGTGAGACCGGCCTGGCGATCTGCCAGACCGGCCCAGCGATCTGAGCTGATTTGGGGCGGTTTGGGATTTTTGTTGTACGATTGAATTCTGATTAGTCGAGAACTCAAGTGGAGGCTGTATTTAAAAATCCCAATATGATATGTATCCACGGATCCGGGTCCATTTGAGATCCTCGGGGGAATCTGGGCAGATACTTGTACCGTTTTCTGCTCCATGCTCGGTTTTGTGCCAAAATACAAATATGCCCATAACTTTTTATCCAGGACTCTGATTGAGGAGCCGTTTGAAATTTCGGAAAGCCTGGAGCGAGGGCTAGAATGTGAGGGTGAGAGTTGGGTTTTATCTTCCTGGGGTTTTCACTTGAGGAGAGAAACCCGTCATTTCCGAGTGTGCCATGTTGGTCATCATCAGGCGGTGGAGGACTTAAGAGACACCGGGAGGGGTGTCTACAGAAGCCCCCACTTTTACCGAGCTTTGGGAAGAGCGAGGATCAAAGTAGTCCGAAGCCGCCTGTGATGGCGAGCTCTAACTAGTCCTTGGGAGCGACATGTGTTATAGGTGGGTAGCCACCTATTGCACGGGAGGAACAAATTGTATTTTGTTTTCCCATGCTGCCAAATTGCCTGCTTTCTACCGAGTAAAATCGGGTTTAATGTGTGTTAAGGCGAATGAGTGCCCGTTGAATGAGGGAAACGAATGGGCTATCGTTTCCTCAAACTGCTAAAAAGGTGTTTTATAAAAATGTACTGATCCAAGGTCGGAAAATTTTTAAGTGCCGAGTTAAATCGGCCTTGGTGCAAAATCCTGTGGATGCGAAAAAGATTTTGTAGACACCGAGTCAATCGGGCTTTTTGTAAAATTCTGAAATGGAATGCGATAAATTGAATAGGCCGAGTCAATCGGGCCTTTTGTAAAATTCCGAAATGGAATGCAAAAAGATTTTGAATGCCGAGTCAATCGGGCTTTTTGTAAAATTCTATGATGGAATGTAAAAAGATTTTAAATGCCGAGTCAATTGGGCTTTTTGTGAAATTGCGTAATAGTGTTTGAAAAAAATGCTTTTAGATGTCAAAAGAGTTTTGGTGCTTTTTGGGACGAAAACGAGTCCAAAATAATGAATTTTACCTGTCGTAGCGTGGTTGCAGCTGATGAATTTTGAACTGGTGTGGTTCAAACTGGCGCGAATGTTAGTTAGGAAGAACCAACTGCTGAAAATTTGCACGGGAGAACGAATTTTTGAAGGAAAAAGCAGCTGGTGTGGTCACCCGGTCTGCCCGACCGGTC
This sequence comes from Mesembryanthemum crystallinum, assembly GCA_030267885.1. Lineage (NCBI taxonomy): Eukaryota > Viridiplantae > Streptophyta > Magnoliopsida > Caryophyllales > Aizoaceae > Mesembryanthemum > Mesembryanthemum crystallinum. The sequence continues at coordinate 8,857 of BSSO01006405.1, forward strand.
TGGCGGCCAAAACTCACCTGTTCAAAATGAACGAGTGAGCTTGGGGAGGCCAGGTTTTCGGCCTCCTCAAGCTTTCTCTCTTTAGAAAAATCTCCAAGGCCGGTTTTTGCTCCATTTTGCTTGGATTTTGCTTCAATTCAACCACATTACACGTTTGGTAAGTGATTCTGAACTTGTTTCGTTGATTTTCATTGAGTTTTGCTTGAGTTTTGCATGTCGAATGTTTGTGGGTTTTTTGAGTGAAAAGGCCCAAATTCTAGCTTGTTTAGTGCCATTTGGGCTTGAATTTTGGTGACTTGTGTGTTGTGGATGCTCAATGATGTTAGGAAACTCATTGGTTTGGTGTGAACCGCAAGTTTGAATTTTGAGTTCTTGAGGAGAGCGAAAATGGCGTTTGAGCCACGCCATTGTTGATTGTGCTTGCTTTGATGCTTGCTTCTTGCTTGCTGATGCTTGTAATACAATTGGGGAACCATTTAGTTGCATGAACTAGCAATTTTGGTATACTTTTGAATTTCTCCGAAATGGGTCTAAATTTGGACGTGGCTTTGCATGGGACTTGCTGTGCTTGCATGGTGGTTGCTAGTGGACTAGTAGTGTGTACTAGTATGTTTGACATGTCGGGATAATTGTCGTCGTGCCGTTGTGCTGCTGAAATTCTGACTTTTTTTCGAACTGAACCGGCTAGTTGCCTTAGTTTGGTGTGAACTAGGACTTTTTGGGTCTTGATTGTGAATTTTCCAAATTTGGTGTGAAGAGGGATTTTTAACAGTTTGAGGCCTTTTTTCAGGTATGGCTTCTTGCGGCAAGAGAAGGCGCGCTACCGAGGAGCAGGCCGTCTTCGTTCGGGCATTTCTGGTCGGGAGGTTGCCGACAGTCCCCAAGGGAGAGAAGGTTCCATTTCCTCAAAAGAATTTCTGCAAGTATGATCCACACCCGAAGACTGAGTAGGACACTAGTGACTTGTTGGTGGAGCCCGATGAGCACCTTTCGGCACGCAGGAGTCACGTGAATGTATGTTTTTTTGTTACTTCACTAACGGTTAGAACTCGTTGTCTTGTCGGGATAGCCCCCTGTTTCGGGTCTGTTGATTGATAATCCAATGCTTAGGACTTGCTGCTTTTCGATAAAAATCCAGTGTGTAGGATTTGCTGTTGCTTTGTTGATGAAAAAGCCAGTGTTTAGGATTTGCTGTTTGTTGATAAAAAATTTAGCGTGTAGGATTTGCTGTTGCTTTGTTGATGAAAAATCCAATGTGTAGGATTTGCTGCTGCTTTGTTGGCCATAGTGAATGATGTTGTCTCGTGTTTGCCTTTTTGTAGGATGCTGACCATCGCTATCAGACCCATGGTTGTGCCAGCGAGGTGACGAAGGCTTATGCCCTGCTGCGGGAGGAGAGTCGTGAGTTGGTGATGTTGGCTGGTTTCGGGGGTCTGGTGGAGACGGTGTCCATCTTGGGTGCAGGGTCTCGAGCTATCCCGAGGGCGCTTGCCAAGCGTTTCAGGGATACTACGAACACCTTCAACCTCCCGATGGGTGAGATGACGATTACTCCTTTTTTGAGTTTTCGGTTATTTCAGGGCTCCCGTGTAGGGGTCACCAGCTTGATTTCGGAGTTATATTGAGTCCCGAAGAGGTGCTGGCTCTCTTTGGGGAGCCTTTTCATAGGTTGTTCAGGGATTGCCCGAAGGTGTCCCTCCAGCGAGTGGCCGACATTTTCACCTCCCCGGAGTCGAGGGGCATGAGCATCGAGCAGTTAGCTCCTGTCTTCATTACGTATCTGTTAGGTGCCATGGTCTTTTCCGACAAGGGTTCGACGTTGCATTTTTTCTACCTCACGCACCTGCGGGAGGATTTTGCGAGCATAGCGACTTATGATTGGGGAACGCCATCCTGGGGTGTGCTGATGCGGGGCTTGAGGTCGTGTTGCAGAAGGCCCAGCGCAGAGAAGGGCCAAAAAGCCGAGGGGAAGCCTACACGTGGTCAACCCTCGGTTAAGAGGGATGACGGGAGCATAGTTCCACCGGCGAACGAGTCAGTTGGGCAGGTGGCCTCGCAACGGCTTGTTCAGATCTTGGAGGTATGTGTTTGTTTTGAGTGTCCTTTGTGTTGTTTTGCTTTGCTTGTTTGCTTAACACGTGCTTTGCGCGTTTCAGATTTGGTTGTACGAGCACTTTCGCCATTTGGCCCCCGCACCCTGTGCTGATCGGGCTGGGTGATAGGTTAATTTCTAGGCCTTGTTTTGGTGCCCATTTGCTCCATTTTCGCCTTCTAATTGCACTATAATTGTACCTTTTGAGCTACTAACCCAAGCTTATCATGGATAAGCTTTTACTTTGTCCCTTTTCATGTTGTTTTGCCTCTTTGCAGGTAATTCACACCAATTTGGAAGGAGGAGGGAAATTTAGGCTCAAGAAGGAGGCAAAGGAGGACCATTAGGAGCATGGGGTCGTTTTGGGAAGGAGTTTTCACCCCAAAACGACCCCCAAACTTGCTGGAAAGCCGAAGAGGTTCGAAAGCAGACAAAAACGGCCCCAAGAGGGTACCGTTTTCCGCAAAAACGGCCGTTTCTGAGGAAAAATGGGCCGTTTTCCCCCTATCTTGCGTGAGACGTTGATTTTCTCTCCCCTTCCCGATGGCTAACACGTGTTATTCGGTATTTAAGGACGATGACCTAAGGGAATCGGGGGGAGCAGCTTTTTGGCCAGGATTGGAGCTCCTTTCTTTCTAGCCTTCATAGTTTTTACTCTCTTTGGAAAAAATCTAGACTTTTAGAGTGATTAGTACTAGCTTATCTTGAATTAGTGAAGTTATACAATTGGTTGTAAGATTTCTTATCTCTACATCTCTTTTAATTCCATTTGTGTTTAATCTACTCGCTATGATGAGCTTGGTATTGAATGAAATGATATTTAGTTTGTCTCAATCCATGATTAGTGAGTAGTTCATCATGCTAGGCTTGGGTTAGGCCCCAACTATGTTGATCATGTGAGAATAGCCCCAATCCTCCTCTTGATTATCATTCTTCCCTTGATTCAAGATTAGCACACCTAGTGTTTGACAAAATGCTTAGCTAGCCTTTTGTCTCATTTTAGATACTTGTTAGTTGTTGAAAAACGGTGATAAGTAT
>BSSO01006406.1:0-11985 GCA_030267885.1 Mesembryanthemum crystallinum
GTAGAGATATTGAAGGTCAAAGTTCGACCTCGAAAAGCGAAAACGACAAATATAAAAAAACAGAGGGAGTATATTATTTTTTCAATCATATGTAGTATTAATCACTCACAATTACATGATTTACAAAAGTATACAAGAAAAAGATGTAATAATACTACGTAGTATTACCCTTAATACTGCATATCAACTATCAAGTATTACAAATTATATCAAGGCATTGTCCCTTGCGGTATCCTAGAAAAATTATGTAGACTAAAGTTTATACTCCCTCTGTCCATCTCAAATGTTGTCAAACCAAATTTGCACGAAAATTAAGAAGGAAAAACGGAGGGGGGTTTTCTCCAAATTTGCCCCTTAGAGATAAACATTTAAATATAGATAGTTGGTAGAGAGAGATGGATAGTGGATAGAGAGAGATAGAGGGAAAATAAATTAATTTTAAATTGGGAAGTGGGTTTGTTGTTGAAATTTTTTATATTATTTGGTTTATAGTGGAAGGGTATTATTGGAAAATATGTGGAATAAAATTGGTTTGACAAAATTTGAGATGGACAAATATTTTGGGTGTTTGACAACATTTGAGATGGACAGAGGGAGTATAATACTACGTAGTATTACCCTTAATACGGCATATCAACTATCAAGTATTACAAATTAGATTACGACACTATCCCTTGCGGTATTCTAGAAAAATTATGTAGGCTAATGTTTATAGTACATGAAAGGAGGAGAACGAAGAGGAACAACCTTACATGTAGTGTTTTAGGAAGTACAACTATTAGGGAAGTAGTCATATGGCTGGGAAATACGAAGAAAATGAAACTTACTAATACGTTTTACTTATTACTATTTATTTAGTTAAGCTCATTTCACTCCAATTCAATTCAGTCGAACATGTTTCAATTGAAATGAACATATGCTAGCCAGTAGCCACGAGCTGAACACCAAATAAGCTCGGTTCGACTCGATTTAAAATACTCGGGTTTGAGTTTGACTCGAACTCAAACTGGGCTCGAGTTCGGTTTGAATGTTAATTACAAATCTCGAGTTCAAGCTTGTTTGAACATATAGTTTCACCCAAAATCGACCATGTTATATTGGCCAAAAACAATATTTAGAAAACAACTTGCAAATATTGTGTAACTTAAGTTTAAAAGTAGCTATGAGATTATCCTAAGTTTTGTACAAGCTTAGAGCTCACCAGCCAAGTACTGTTGCTCAAACTCGATTCGTTTATAGTTCGAGCCATAAGTTCGAACTTGAGTTTGGCTCATTTAGTAAAGGAATTGAGCCTGAGCCCGAGCTTGATCTATAATCGACCCGATCTCAAACTGTTTGTGAGCAGCTTGGCTTGTGCCCAGCTGGCTTTGCCTTAAATATCAATATGTTATTATTTTCTGTCCAAAAGTAGGAGTAATTGGTATGACCATGATATTCTTGCTGAGAATATACCATCTTGCATCTAATCTAGCTGAAGTTTGAAGCTAATAATCTCCTCAGCAACCTATTTGTACAATTGGGTCCCTTTTCAAAAAAAAAAAAAAAAAAATTGTACGATTGGGTCATAGTCATGTCAAATTGTAAAAGGATATTTTTGTAAAGTAAAATTGAATTTTGAATTGTGTTTCTTCCTCATCAAACTTATATTGAAAAACAAAAATAAAAAAAAATAAAAAAAAAATGAAAAAGTCCCAGCAAACAAGAATCCCAAATTTACAAGGGAAATTTCAACAAAATTTCCTTCTGTAGAGATAAGAAACATTTCATCTGGGAAATAGGAACATTAATCTGTGGACCCATCCCATAAACAAATTAGTGGGCCCACTCATAAAACAAAAAGTGGGACCATCTCAAGAATACCGCACATCGAAATTAATCTCCCAGCCCACACTCCCACCACCATTCCACAAACAATCACCTCCCCTTGCCACGCCACGCTACATCCTATCATCACCCCAACAAAAATCCACAAATTTTAAAACCCAAAAAAAAATTAAAAAATTTAAATACAGTGTACAAGCTCAGTACACAGAGAAAGAGAGAGAAAGATACTAGTAGTGAAAAAACTCAAAAAGGGCTAATAGGAAGCTTCCTCGAAGCTACCTGGTTCAGCTATGGCTTCTCCCCTTCATAACCACCCCATCTTCCCTTCTCCTTCCCTCACCTCCCTCTTCATTCTCTCTCTTTCTTCTTCTCTCTCCTCTACATCATTCTCTCTCCTCCATAATCACCATCACAACAGCAACCACCATGAAGCTGCTCAAATCCATCAACCCTAAGCAAATCTTCCGCCTCAAGAAGTCCAGATCCGTCTCTAAATCCGCCCCTGCCTCCTTCGGCTCCGCCTCCTACTCCTCCTCTTCTTCCTCCTCAGACTCCTTCAATGGCGGCGCCGCCACCAAAACCGGCCGGTCCTCCACCCTCCCGGCCCGAACCCGCTCCGACGAATGGTCCGACGGTGAAACCGCCATTGAAACCTTCCGGTTCGATTACGTTCAGGCTTTTAAAATGATCGACCGTAACGGCGACGGAAAGATCACGGTGACGGAGCTCGAGCCGATTATCCGGCGACTCTGCGGCCAAACGGCGAACGTAACGGAAGAGGAGGTCGCGGCGATGATCGGAGAAATCGACCGTGACGGTGACGGATGTATTAGTCTCGACGAGCTACAGACCGTTGGATCTGTGTTCGAATCGACGGTTTCCGGTGAAGAAGAGCTCCGTGAGACGTTTGAGATCTTTGACGTTGATCATGACGGAAAAATCACGGCGGAAGAGCTCCACTCCGTTTTTGTGGCGTTAGGGGATGAACGGTGCACGTTAGCGGATTGTAAGCGTATGATAGCCAGTGTTGATAAGAATGGGGACGGGTTCGTCTGCTTCGAGGACTTCACTCGTATGATGGACCTTCAACGATGATGATGATCATCAATCATGATTAATTTTTTTTAATTTTTTTTTTAATTTTTTTTGAAGGCTCAGAAACCGTTTATATTTTTGTGTTACTACAAATTAATCAACAATCGTTATTAGGGTGAGGTTGTTAGAATTTCTTGTGGGTTTCTGGGTAGTGCTTCTTTTTGTTTAGATGGGGATCAGATGAGACGGCTAAAAATTGTTGTTGGGTTTGATCCAAGTAAGTTTGTGTTGGTTGCGTGATTATCTATCTGATGATGGCTTCGTACATATTGATCCTGTGACTGTTGAGAGTGAGTGGAATTATGAAATGAAAAAAATCTTGTTTTATCATTATTATCTGTAAGTAGCGTGTATCTTATTAGTCTAGAGAATTCTGAATGTTTGCGTAACATCATTAATTGTCTTTGGCAAAATGGGAATATTTTTTCTCATTCTCTGAGTCACTGTTTATTCAACTTGCATATTCTGTCCAATTTAACAAATTGTCAAAAATTGAACATCATTTTCTTCCTTATACATCAATTTTTATGTGTTGCTCATACATTTTCATATTTGGCCTTTGTTTTTTTTTTTTTCTTTCTCTACCCGTGTTACATCGACTACAATGACTTTATCCTCCGTATCTAGACTTCTCTGAATTTGAATGAAAGTAAAAGTGTTCTATGTTCTAAATTAAATTGAAGGCATGATGAGAATGATGAAAGTAACGTAATTGCTATTGTCAAGTTTGTTATGATTATTAGTCGCCATTTTTTAAGTTACTAGTCGTTTGGTATTTTGTTAACTTGTTTGGTTGACAAAAAATTGGTGTAAGTTGTATTTCCTTCTATTTCTCACAAAACAGAAGGATAATGCGTAAATGTGTAAAATTTGAGTTCTAATCCCTTCTGCGGTTATGCCGATAAGTCTATTTGTTGCTCTTTACAAAACATCAAATATGTAATCATTTCACATTTCTTTGAACTCTCAAACAGGTATAAAAATTTCACTTAAGGCTGTATTTGGCATTTTTTAAGCTATATTTGCAGCTTCAGCAATAACCTTTCAGGTATGAGCTAATTTAACATTTTCTTAACAACTGGAGTAAAGAGTTTAAGGTTTAACTTTTAGCTCTCAATACTAGCATGTATAACTAGCTTTGAGAACCTATCAATACAAGCTTTTAACTTCTAGTAGCCATTTATCTAGTTTGCTGCTGTTTGATAACATACCATAATAACTTTTTAGCTACCTTATCCTCTAGTTGTGCCAAATATAGCCTAAAGGTATGTTTATTTCACCATACTAAATATCATTTCAGCTCGTTCAGTTCAGTTTAAATCATTCAATTCAGTTCAGGTCATTCACTTTAGTTTAGTTTCCTACAACTTACTTTCCTCTTGTAGATTACTAAGGCTTTGTTCTTTAGAGCTTATTTTTGTTGATATTTATTGTTGATTATTTATTTTTGTTGATTTTCGTTGATTTTTGTTGATTTTACTGATTTTTTGTTGATTTTAATGATTTTCGTTGATTCGTTAGTTCGGCAGATAGCAACTTTGTTGATTTTTGCTGATTTAACTGATTTTTGCTGATTTTACTGATTTTTGTTGATTTTTGCTGATTTTACTGATTTTTGTTGATGTTTGTTGAAATCAACAAAAATAAGCTCTAGAGAACAAGGCCTAAGTATCAGTTTAATTTAGTTTAGTTCAGTTCAGTTCAGTTCAGGTCGTTCCTTTTAGTTATGTTTAGTTCATGTACATTCAGGGAAGTGAACACTTCCAAAGTCATAAGGCTTTATTCTTCTCACCTTATAACTTAAATTCACGATGATACATGTGTGTTTAGATAGATTACAAGTTTACAACAGATACTTTTGAGCGAGCCTAATATTAAGTTTATAAAGCGGTAAAGGTTAAGTAGAAAAAATAAATTCAATTTAGTACAATTTTATCCAAGCAAAAGATAACAGACCCATAAAAATACTGTCCAACTACTATAATTTAGAGTTAGACATTATTACTGGTTATTCTAATTTTTATTTAAGTCCCTCTAATGGTGTATTAAGGTCCATCTAATTTTTTTTATTATTTTTATCTCTAATTGATCATGGCTTATAAATACAAATAATTTTAATAAATTAACGGCTCAAATTAGCAATACATTTTAGTAAAGGATGCAACAAATACCTAACTTCCTATGTGAAATGGTGTATAACTAGAAGCACACTAACACACCATTTTCATTTCCCACCCACCACTAACCCAAAATACAACAATTTCTTCCCCAATCAAAATTAATGAGATTATATATCTACCTAAAAACATGCGTTGATTTAGGAAGAGTTAGTTGGACGCTAGAAAAAAAGTCACGAAATTAATGCGGAATTTGGCGGGAAGTAAAATAAATATATATATAAATAAATTGATGTTGATGTTTTGATCTTCTTTTCTATTTTCCGTCTCTTTCTCTCTCCTCAACGGGCCGGTGGTGGGACGCCGACGTTGTGTTGAACATGCGTTCGACTACACTACTAGACCATCCAGCAATGTCACAACTAATTAATTAAATAGCAAATTAAAAGAGATTAACATTAATTAATTACAAAGTTGCAAAAGACGACCAGTTTAGTCTTTTCTCCTCCTTTTTTTTTCCTTAGCCTTTTTGGAATTATTCTAATTGGCCCCTTAAATCGTTGTTGGATGCATGTCTTTTGTGACAGTGGGGTATAAACAAATCTGAAAAATGCAGAGAATTTTTGTTTTGTATGGAATTGTTTAAAATGGGAGTATTTTTGACGTTTAGTTTTTGATGAGTGAATATTCTGTACTTGGTAATTAAGAAGCTAGTGAGAGTTAAATAGTTAAATAACATGTCCCAGTGGTCACGGTTTTGATTTTGAAGAGGGATCTCTCAGTCATTTTTTCGTGGAAGTTTCCTTGTAGTTGTAGTTGTGTGTGCCCTTGTTTTTTCCCTCTTTACTTGGAGAAAAAATAGTACCCTAGTACTAGTAGTTAGTACTAGTAATAATGGTACTCTATTAAAAAGAAGAATTTTCTTTTGAGAGTATAAAACTATATTAGTAATAATTTAGTGATAAACCCATGTTTGTGGTGATGTTGATGGAAGGAAATTTGATTTTTGTGACCGACTTTGCTGGATTTATAAGGTAAGGAAAACGATGGTATATTATTTTTTTTTAGGTGTTAAAAGAGGGGTTTAGATGTGGAAATAAATGATAAATGGTCAACATGGTATATGGTGCTATAGACCTATAAGGCTATAAGGCTATAATGGATGCCATTCTGTCCCCCCCCCCTCCGAGAATGAGGGAATATTCAAATTAACATTACTGTATATGACGTAAACATAAAATACCAAATCATAAAAAGTTTGAAATTAAATACTATTATATACTTGGTACCTACAAGTTCGATCATTTGAAAACAACAAATCATCAGTAAATATATAGACTATACTTAGTTGTCATTTGATTTAAACATTTTCGATCTAATTGAACTTTTATTGCATTAAGAATGAACATTGAACCATATTTCATTGCAAAGTCTAAACTTGGTAAGAATTTTGGTGTATTAATAGTTGTATAAATGAAAAAGATTACTCCTACAATGCTTGCAACACCCAATTCCTACACCAGCACTAAACTAATTAGGACTATATTTCCCACCTTCTAGGAAGGGTTAGGAAGTGTCCTTAGAGTAACTACCCCTAAATGACAAATTTCTCCTTATATCATTATATAATTTTTTTGAGGTCAGGAACTGCAGCAATTTTCCTAGGAGTAAGGTGCTGGATGGCAAAATAATTTTGAGTAAGACCATCAATAATATTCTAATTCTTTTTGTTATCTATTAAAGACAAATGATGAAGATATTTTATAAGTGTAGATTGGGATCAACATAAATCAAACTACAAGATTAGGATATATTTGTAGTAACTTGGAAGGCATTAATTATATTGCATTCATCTCTGCTAACCTTATTTAAGTAGACAAGGCCCACTCTATTTGTCACCACCAAACTTAACTTTGTTGTTGTTTGGGGTATCTGACAACCATCCCATAAACCCATTTGAATGACATTTCCAATCTCTAAGCTACTCGACAGTCCATATGCCTGGCCCTTTTTATTAAAAAAAAGAGACAAAGGTCCAAGTTAAACATTTTTTAAAAATATAAAAAAGTAAGACAAAATATTGCTGTCAATTAATTAGTGTACAAAGGGAGCCAATCATATTATGTACAAAAAGGAAACATATAGGAAGGAAGGAGTTGGTCGAGTGGCTGAGAGAGGTTGAACTTCTTTGTCCCAAACTATGTGTTCATGTGAGTTGCGGAAAATCAAGCGTCAACTTCAATTGAGAATAGAGGTAGTACATCCATCTTCTACTTTAAGGTTAGCCCATCATTCTTATATTGGGCCCACCCATCACTTCTGGTCCAAACCCCTAGCTAATAAATATTCTTTCTATCTAGTAAGCCCAACGATTGGATCCCAGTGAAGAAGCCCACGTTCATTACTAGAGGTCAGGTCCAACATTTCCCACTAGCTATAAAAGCATCACTCCCGCCAATGAGACAAGGTTAGAGCTATGTTTGGTAAAACTAGCTGATAAAGTGCTTAATAAGGTAGTAGCTGCTCAAAAAATTAGTTCAAAATTGTTGTAAACTAGTAATAAAAGTTTGTTGGAATAAATTATCAAAACTAGCTGAAAAAGTTGAGATCTAAAAGATGAAATAGTTAGATAAAGCATTTGGTTGTTGACAGATTAAAAAACTACTTGATAGCTGATAAGGTAGCTAATTTTGCCAAACATAGCATGGGTCCAAATCTTATACCTCCACATTTACGAGGGATTGTTGATAGGTTTTGATAGATTCTAGTTTAAGATTGTGATTACCGTATAAACTATCATCTTGTGGATTAGATTATCCTACGATGATTAATGGGAGCTTAAATGGGTTTTTTTGAGAGACCATTTTTCACATCTATTATAAGAGATCCATGTAAGATAGAGTTTATTACTCCATATGAGATAAGAGGAGATAGGTTCATATAAGATTGAGTTTATTATAATAGATAAGATGAGATGAAAGAACTGTATTTTAATTGTTGTAGAACAATTGTTATACGAGATAAAGTTTTATCTTTTAATAATACATGAAGTAATTCATTTAAAATCGTACTGTTGCGGGCTTATAAGGAGCATTTGGATTCGTTAACAAGTACTCACAATCCTGTCTTATAATGAGAATTGCCACGCGCTTATATAGAGTATTTGGATTCGTTACTAAGTACTCACAATCCTACCACGGGCTTATAATGAGAATTGCCATGGGCTTATAATGAGTATTTGGATTTTTTTGGGCAACAATACTACCTGAGTAGTATTTGTTACCAAGTACTCACAATTCTCAAGTTTCAAGACGAATTTGCATATCTCGTATTTCTCGTATTAAACAAGCATTCAATTAAATTCAATTAAATTTCTCCATAAAATTAAAGAGCCTAAATGTAATTAGAAACCAGAGGCCTGTGATTTTTTAACAAATTCTTCAACTTAAATTGCCTTAGCAATGTAATGTAATAGTAATAACAAACAACAAAATTTTTATTACTAAAGACAAGCAGACACATTAATCTCATCTCACTAACCTTCAAGTTCATTGACACAATTACGTTTATAAAAACTCAACATCACAGAATTGTTGCACTTCTTTCACACAGTTTGCAGATAAAATCAAAAGACCATACATAACAAGATGAAATCAAAAGACCATACATAACAACTTGGCCAACTCGGAAGCCAATTTAAGGATATCTTCATCAACCTTGAACCGCTTCAATATTTGCTTGGAAGCTTCAACCGCGAACTCAAAGAAGCTAATGACATGGTCCCGAAACACAATCAGATCAGTTTTTAAGGTTGCTCATTGCTTCCTTAATGCTTGTCATGGCTCCGATTAGGCCGTCCTTTATCTTATTGCTTGTGTTTTGCTTATTGCTTGCTCTATGTATTGAGATATACTATATACTTTTTAAGTACCCTAGGCTCTCTTATCACTAAAAGTGGTTGAAGCCATACACAATGGTGCCTCGATTGGTAGTATTTGGTTCAAAAAAAACGAGAAATAAAAAACCTATTTATACTAATCCCTCAAGTCCTCGCTGACATCAAGGTTATTATAATTAATAACCTAATGTAGTACTCCCTTTGTCCGCAAGGTGCTCCTCATTAGGAGCGAATCCGTCACCTGGTATATAAGTTATATAAGTTAAAGCTTGTTTACCAGTGGACCAACACCTCTTGGGTTGTATGAGTGTTTTCTTTAAAAACTACTCTTATTAAGATTTTATTCATCACATATGCATCTTAAATAGTTACTCCTACTATTTGACTCTTAAATTTTCGTTTGAAAAGGTCAATTTTTGACAAATGGAATATTAAAAAAAAAATCACTGTACAAAATTTCAATTACATGTTTAAAAAAAAAAAATATCTATCTTTATAACTCCACTTATATATAGTGGTGGACCTTCCAAATAAACTACTAGTAAAACCCTAACCCTAATAAAAATAGAAACAAAAAAACAATTACGCTCCAAAATAGCTAATTCATCAGTAATTTGGAAAATTTAGGATCAAGTTGGCAGCACAATATACAATAGGTAGAATAAAGCACACGATCTTTGGCCCCAGTACGATGTTCCCTATTATGCTTAAGGAAATATTGTAGTTGCTTCAAAGAGCAACATCCTAGAAGTTCTCCCAGGAACAAGAACAACCAATTGATGGATCTTTTCTTCGCGGAGATCAGCGGCTTACAGCTATTCTCCTGGCCACAAAACCCGCACGTGGGGAGAGTCGACTTCACCCACTGCGCTGGAGCACGCTGGTGCAGGGTGCCATGGTTCGTAACTAAAAAGTGGGCGATTCTGTTGAAGTTGTTATTAAGGTCATACTCAATGGTTTGTTGCTTCTCGCACTTCTTGCATTGGACTTCATCGAATATGATTCGAATCTCTTTGCTTAGTAGGTACTCCTTCGAGTGCACCTTGGCCCGATGCTCGGTCGCCCACTCATACGGGGGCTGGATAGTGTTCATTGCGTTCCTGCCCCGCTTCCGTCGGCCGACAACCGGCGCCACACCGTTGGCGGGTGGATCATGGGGCACATCATCATTATTATTCGCATTGGGTACTGCTGGTAAGGCACGAAATTCAACAGGGTTGGGTTGCGGTGGTAGTGGCGGCGACACTGCTGGTGGCAGTTGTGGTAGGGGTAGTCCGAGTTGGACGGTGGGAGTCGGATCGCGCTGCGGTGGCGGCGACAGCGGTTGTGGTGAAGGACGGTGGTTCACATTGGCGGATGAGGACGGAGTGCTTAGAGAAAGTTCAAGATTCAACGGGGGACTTGGAGTATTATGATTTTCATGATCATCTGGAGAATTTGACATGATCACATTACAGAATGCTAGCTAATTCTTTTAACCCGAGATTATGGAACTTTTTATAAGAGTTTAGATGAAGATACACTGTATTTTACTTGATGTTGAACTCTTTATTTCTACAGTTCTATTTTGAGTTAGATACAGTTTACTCCCTCCGTCTCAAAATAATTGTGCTTTTAACTAACTTTTTTTTTCAAAATATCTGTCACTTTACATTTTAAATGCAATAATAATTGCTCATTATCCTAATGTACCCTTATGATTTATTGCTAATTTAACTTTTCAATGCACCCCTTATAATTAATACAAGGGTAATAGAGTCAAATTGTATTTAACTACCTCTAGAATTAATACTCTCCTTAATACGTGTGCATAGACTTAAAGCGACAGTTATTTCGAGACGGATGGAGTATCATTTTACTAATCAAATATAGCTTATTACAGAGGAAAAAGGTTGGGGTAATAATACGAAAAAAAAAAAAGTGGTTTGAGCTATATACACACACTCTTTTTTTTTTTTTTTTTTTTTAGCCAACTAGCTATATACTCTAATGACTACCTAAAAAAAATTACTAATCATTAACAGTATTTTATTTTATTTTCCGTGCAAATCATTACCAATAATTAACATGTACCAATTCTTTAACTTTGATATCTTAATAATGTGTGAAATTAATTTCGGTATATGCATAGAATGTAGTATACCTATATAATGACAATGTATATATCCGTGTTATGCAACTGAGAATGAACGAGGAAAGAAGAGTAGAAGTTCCTTTATCCACATTTTAGGTGAATTAATACTCCACATTCATTAAAAAAAAAAAAAAAAACTAGTCCACAAATGAATATTAGTTCATGGAGATAATAATAACACATGCAGTTTTTGGCCTGGTGGATCGCTATAAAGATCAAATTTAGTTACACGTTTCAATTTTAACTCATAAACTCCTTTGATATTACATTGTTATTTACTCAAATATTAGTTACTTTTTTTTTTTTTTTTAGGAAAGGGGTATTTTACTAATCTAAAATTTAATTTCAATGATCATACTCATAATTAATTTTTATCTAATTTAATTAGAAAGATTATTCTACAATTAATTTTTGTTACAATATAATGTTTAATTTTCAAAGTAAAGCCGTATATATTAGCCATTATAAGATTTTACAAAGTACATATTTTGTGAAAGAGTAACTCTCTTGTACAATTTTTTATTCTTAAATATTCTAACATTAAGATTTATTGTTTGTGCATTAGCCATTAGATATAATATACCTTTTTTTTTTTTTGGAAATTTCCTGTGGTACCCCTGAACTTTGGCCTAATGCCAATGGTGTCCACGCTTTTCCAATAATGCCAGTGGTACCCATGAACTTTGACTTTAACGTTTTCTGTAACCTAATGGTTGACGGAGCTCCTTTCCGTTAGGATTGTTTTTACTATTTGACTTAGTTAATGTATGGGGACACTGTAAAATGATTGATATACCCTTACTTGCTTTAATTACACAACGACAAAGTATTTGACAGGCCTTTCCCTTATAAATCGATCCACCCACCATTGTCAGACCTCCAAAAAATTTCTTCAAATTTATAAGAGGGGTGTTTGT
>BSSO01006407.1:0-11984 GCA_030267885.1 Mesembryanthemum crystallinum
AAATATTTGTACTTTAAAGGATGAAAATTTTGCAACATTTTTAGGATTTTTATGTTTTCATGGTGCATAAGTTAAACAACAAATTAACATTCATGGTCAACAACTGTTTCACTTGAATCAACTAGAAAAAATTATGTTTTGTCTTATTAATCACACGCATTTGCGAATGCCTCAAAACTAGTACAAATTAAAGCAAAAAAGCATAACGAATTCAACTCCTTACACAGCCTCTCACCAAAAAAAAAAAAAAAAAAAAAAGGCATTCCTTTGTTTCCGTGTCCATATAATCAGGTATCATTTTCATGTTGTACAATACAACATTATATTTATTCATATCTTAATAAACTTTTTGCACCTTTTTGTTTTCAAAACTGAAAAAATAGAAAACCAACTATTGAATACATGGAAAGGTGGGGGAATTAAAAAGGTAATAAAAAGTGGAGAGTGGAGATTTATTTTAACAGCTAGGCTGCTGTGCAAGGAGAAATGTCTTAATCAAACTTAGTTAAGCTATGTTCTGTCTCCCTCTCTTTCTAGAAGGTTTTGAAGGCGGACATTCTCGAAAAAAAAAAAGCAGTAAACTCTCCACTCTCTACAAGTTTGTTGTTCACAATATATTATAGAAAAAGAAAACGAGTAAAAAGATTTGGTGATGATGATGGAAATAGTTGAAATTTCATACACAATGTTATGTTTTGTCTACATTTAATTTATTTGTTATAACCAGCTGTCTCACCCTTTGAGGTGCCTACAAGCCAGCGCGGGTAATAGTCACTGTTGTCGGCGGTGGGATACCCTGATTGTGAACAAAAAAAAATTTATTTGTTACAAAAATTGAATATTAATGAATATGAAATGCATTTTTGTGTACAATGCGAGGCAGCAGGATAACGCCCTTATTAGGGAAGAGTCCCACAAACCGCCCCAAAAAATATATATTCTATTTTTGTTGCCTCTTTTTATTTATTTACTTTACTTTTCTAAATTATTACAGTAATTTTCTACAAATCAGCTAGGCTTTGTTTACACTGTATCTTTGTCCGCTAAAAGCAAGCCCACTTTTCCAAGGCTTTTCTTTTCTTTTCTTTTTTTTTTTTTTTTGGATTAGTTAATTTCCTACTTTCTTCTTATGGTCTTTGTTTTTGGTAGAGCTTTTCTCCTTGTAGTTATACTTATATCCAACTTCCAAGCAATACCTATCTCATCTATAGTCAAATAAACATAGTACTATTAATTAGTTATCAAAATCAAGTGGATTGGTATAATAATGTACGATCAACTCAATTGGCAAATAATTTAGAAAAAGTTCCAATTTTTCTAAAGAAACCTGAAGTGGAAATTTATCATTAAATTATATTATAGATTATCTGAATAAAACTTAGAGATCGAGCTCCTTAATTACATATTTTCAAAACATTTGGTCGTGTGAATGTAATATAGATGAGCTCTTTCATGGAGTATTACTTTTTAACATTTCTTAAGTTTCATGTATTTAAAGGATATAAATATATAAATCATGAGTGATGTCAGATTACATGTGAGTTTCCTCTATTTATGAGCTACCTAGATAATTTACTTGACTTACATACTTGTTAGTCTAATTTAATCAGTTTTTCAGTCTAGACTCTAGTTGTTAGTTACATACTTAAAAAATATACTACCATAACTAAAAGGCAAATTGAAGTGCATTGCAACTAGGGTTGTAAATGAGTCGAGCTGAACCAAGTATAGTATATCAGTATGCTCATACTCGGCTTGTTTATTAAACGAGTATTGAATTGGTGCTCGTGCTCGGCTCGTTCATTGTCGAGCGAGCTTGACTGATTTTGTTTAAGAGCTGCTCACAAGTACACCGGCATTTTCGAGTAAATAAGTACTTGAATAAGTAATGAGGTGCTCGTACTTGATTCGTTTATTAATCGAGTATCAAATTCGTGCTCGTACTCTGGTCGTTTATTATCGAACCCTAACCGTGTATGCTTGCAAGCTGTTTACGAGTGTATTGGCTCGTTTAGAACCCTAACCGTGCGTAACTAGGTGGAAATGATTTTCAAAGTGAAGATTAATTAATCATGCTAAGTACGCATGAGCATTAACCAGCATCTTTTCTAAATGCATCACCACCCACGCACTCTTTAACTCTACCCTATTTATTTATTAAATCATTTTCCGCTCGGCTAAGCAACTTTTATTACACTATACCCCTTCAATGCTACTAAGAGGAACTGCAATCACACGTTTAGCATAACAAAATATGTAACTAAATAATGGGAAATAATACCTATAAATTTAGATATGGCGTATAAACCATACTTGTCCAAATGTAGCGATACTGACCACAAAACTATTAGTTTTTGGCTCAAATTTGGATAGATTTCTTTGTCATGCATGTTATTTTATGATAACATAAAAACAAATTAATTACTAATTTAGGTATAACTCTCCCACGCGTTGCAATCCTAGACATAACGATCCATTGTTCTTTTCAGAATTGGGTAAGTTTCCATTGTCATAATATACATGTTAATACTATATGATACATTAAAACTAACATCAAATGAATAAATCGGCCCTGTTCGGAGTGTTTGTCAGTTGCCAGTTTTTGGTTTTGAAATTTTTTTAACTCTTTGTAGAAATTTAATTCAAAGGTTATTTTTTTTGTGTTTATAGTTCCCTGCTTAATTTTCAAAACTGACAACAGAAAACTGAAAAAAAAAAAAAAATAGTTTTCAAAAACTGGTTTTGAGTTTCCAAAAAAATTAAAAACTGACAACTGGCAACCATCCCAAATTACCCAATTTATTACGAGTTAAAAAATGGAAGTATAATTACTTTTACGTTTAGTTAAGTAGCCGCAGAATCCTGCACTAGATCCTATATCAAAAACCTTTTAACACGCCATGCCTAGCTCGAACTCGATCATGCTCTCTCTTTCTCTCTCATTCTCCCAACCGAAAAACGACAATGATGGACTTAGAAAACGACATTCTCTCTCTCTCTCTCTCTCTCTAGGTTTTTGGTCATACAATTGATTATCGTGTCTTAGAGTCTTTGTAATTACTACATTTGTTTTTGTTATCTTAATTAACTCGAAATAGTACTAGCTATAAGTTAGAGTATAAAGTTGTTTTTGTTTTGCTTGTCATTAATAATTTATGTGTTCTTTTCATCAATGATGTTTGCACCAAGAAGGGCCTTTTTGATTAGTATAATATTAAAATTAATCTCCTTTTCGGGTACCAGCTTGTTCAAGTTGTTGGATATGATTTGGATTAGGAGACTAATGTTTAAGGATATATAAATATATAGTACCATCACATTCACATCCTTAGTCCAAGTGTCTTATTCACTTAAGATCAATGTTAATTAATTACATTATTCAGTATGACAAAGAAGCTTGGGCGGTAGATTACACAATATTATTATGATGATTATCCAAGATTCATTATATTATGTGTTTTTTTTTTTTTTCTAATTATTGATTTATCTTTTGTTTATGATAGATGGGACCCACTTCATTGAGCTATTGCTTGTTTGGTTGAAGGATAATTAAGCTAGCTAGCTATCACAATTCTCCATTAAATATGCTTGTATGAATTGAAATTGTTCACCATGGGAGATTGGCAAAAAATACAAAGCTTAAGGTTTCAATAGATCCATAGCTATTTTCCAACTATAAATATGTACTCGTATATGCTATTCTATTGATTCTAGAAAGCATTTACGTATCAATTTTTTTTTTTTTTTTTTTTTTAAGTTGTAAGAGTGTTAATATCAACCAAATGGATAGTAGGAAGTGCATAGAAATGAGTTTCCACATAATCCCATGATAGTCCATATTGTAAATTGTAGTTGTGTCATTTTAAATATATTTATTAAAATGAATAAAAGAAAATAGCATTTGACGTGTATTACATTATTACTAACCATTTTTCAATCTGCAAATATTTTATGAATTATTATGGATAGATATTTTGATGATAGTTTTTTTTTCAAGTAAGAAGTATCAGTATTTGAAATGACACAACTAAATTCAGTAAGAATAATTGAGAAGTAGTAATAATAAGAGGCTAATTTGATGATATCACAAAGCAAAGACTTATGAGAAAAGTAACACCATAAGGTCCAAAAACAACTTAAATGTCATTAATTGAATAGTAGAATATTTGTGAAGTCCTATGAACATAATCAAATAATTTAAGAGGGAAGTCAAAAATGGTTGCAAATTAAAGCTTATGAGAATGAGGAAAATGATACTCCCTCTGTCCTATTTTGTTTGTAAGGTTTCAATTTTCTATGATAACAATTTCTAAACTTTTACCCTTAATTAAATAAAAAATATATTGATTCACAAAGTGAAATTTATATAGTTACATTTCTCCCAAATAATACTTCCATAATATGACAATTATATATTTTTCCACTAATATAATATGATACTCTAATAGAAAACAACGATCACTGTTCGTTATTGAAGACCGCATAAAAGTCCAACCTAACAAATAAATTGGGACAGCGGATGTAGTGATACCCCACGGGCTTAGTGACCCGCCGGCCACTTGAAGAAAGCAAGAGAAGCTTTATTTGTTGTCATATCATGAAATGACAAATATTGAAGCAATAACCTTAATTTGCCAGATAGATGCATATGTTTGTTAATCATAAGTAAGGAGTAACTATTTTTCCCACTATGTTGGCAAAATTTTGATGATTTCCAACAATCAAACTCGATCGCATCCTTGTAACTCCCAAATGGTAAAGTGTGTCTGAACGCTAGTTTATCCCCTCTCAAGATAGCGGCTGTTATAATCACCAGCATTTTATTTTGTGGGGTTTCACTCACAGATTGTGTTTCCCCCAGTATTTGGTGCTGCTCACTCGTCACTTCATTTCTGTGCCCACTTCCCTCAAAGACAATGAATAATGTTATAAACCACGTTATGTTGGTAAATTAGTGTTACTAGTTTCCGTGAATATAACTTTTGGATTGGACTCTTTTTGTAACTAGCTGGTTGAGTTTCTCAACGCTGAAACTCTCCGACCTTATGGGCGGTCCAAGTGAGTAACCAATATTTAGGAACGCCAAATACTATTAGATACCCAATAACGCGGAACTCAAAACTCTTCATGCACACCTCCTTGAGGTCTTTGTTTAATATCATTAATTCAAAAATAGTCATCTTCCCTTTATGACGTCCTTGATGACTTGTTTTTGTGGTTTTAACATATGGATTGAACTCTTTTAGGGACTAGTGCAATTGTCCAATACTAAGGTTCCTGGTGATTAAGGTTGACCCAAGATAACCCTTGATCCCTTGTGAAGGTTTTTCCCAACGTTCTACATCATACTCATCCGTAATTTGTATATGTCGTAATAATCTTAAAAGTTGGTAATTAGTAAAGGGTCATCCAAAAATATTAAGAACCCTTTAATTGGCCTCGGAGCCCTTTCTCATTGCAAATCCCGATCTATTTCATACTGAACGTCTCTTAGGCTATTCTGTTACACAAACATCATTACAATATCAGAATATATCAATGTACATATATAATGAGTAAACAAGCAAGATGATGAAAGTTAATTATAAAAGCAGTAATTAAGATTTAGCTAGCAAATTCCATTGAATGTAATCACGTACTAGAATATATACACTACAGGGTTCAATTAACAGATCAACAAATGTATATGGTTCTCATACATCGATTACAGTAAAAACTTGTACTTGGAAGAATTATAGACCAGAGCTAATCTAATGAATCTTAGACCATAGTATTAGTATATAATATGCAAGATGATCATATATATATATATATATATATATATATATATAAAATATATATGGAAAGAGAGAGAGAGGGTGCATCAAAATAGTGTAATCTATTGATGACTTATGTTGGACTCAAATGAGGTAATGTTACAGCAGATGACAAAAACAATGATTAGTTGCATGATGTGGACAGGTTGGAAAAGGCTGACATGTCATCCAGATGTCAGAAGGGGAATGGTGACACTTAGGCAAAGGACGGCGTACCAAACAGCAGACAAATGAGAGTTGAGTTAGAGTTGAGTTGAGTTGGGGAATGAATGTTCCTTCTGTTGAGAATCGGGCGGGCCAAAAAGACAAGCAAGGATTGGTTGGGAGGGTTATTTCGAAGTTTAAACTAACTCAAACTTTTTTTTTTTTTTTTTTCTAAATTTGTAAAGGGTAATTACTTAATATTCCTAGCAACATACTATTCCATGAGATAGTGATACATAAGAGATTAATCTTGTTTGCATCTTCGCATCGGATTAGCCTACGAAGGGGTAAAGTATTCCCAACAAGCAGTTTCTCTTCTTACAAGATTTGAACCCTCGACCTTAATTACTTAAGGAATGAAAGTGTTGAACCACTCACACCAACAAGTTATATAAAAAGTAATTTAAGATTAGGGGATGCAAATATATAATACTCCTAGTAAAGTCTTGAAACATAAAATTACGGTGGAGGAGAGAGGAAGGGAGCTAGAGAGAGAATTAAAGGGGGGTGGCGTGAAAAATAGGAGTGTGACGCCGTCCAAAAACAACTAAAAACCTTTTATCCAATGTTTGCCAACCCCATGCGCAATTGATAACCATAACCCCCCTTGTTATATATTTCTCCTGCTCAGACTATTTTGTATGTACATGAGTATATATTAACCTCTTCTCCTAGCTACTTCTCTCTCTCTCTCATGCTACATTATCATCAACAAAATTGTCTCTCTCTCTCTCTCTCTCTCTCTCTCTCTCTCATTCTTAGCTTTGTTCATTCTCTTCTGTCTCTTAACATACATCTCTACTAGCTAGCTAGCGCTCTCTCTCTTGCTCTTGCTTTTGCTCTCACTCTTGCTATTTCATCTTGACGGCCGAGGTAGCTACGGCCTCCCATTTCTATTACTTCAAATCAGAGCAGCAGTGGCAAGAGATTTTCAAGAACAAGCTGATAAGATATTTTGGTTAGTATTTCATTCATTGTGTGTGATTTTAGTTGTTCAGGTTATGTAAAAATTTCATCCCTTCACCCTATTTGTTTCTTTTTTCTTTTTTGGGTTGTTTAAGGGTGGGGGGCTTGGGGCTGGGGGTAGGAGACAATATAAATTATACATCGGAAAACAAAAACACCTGGATTCGAGTTTCATTTTCATGAAAGAATAAGGATTTCTCGCCATTCAAGGAAAAAGTATTAGCAGTGCCGAATATATTAGAAGGGTTTAATTAACATATAACGATCAAACTACAAAAACATTAGAATGAGTTATATGGATTTTTTTTTTATTTTAAAAAAAGGTATATGGGGAATATATAGAGGGGTATACTAAAACAATTTGATCATATGTCCAACAAATTCAACAACTTTTGAGACACGAAACTTTATAGTTAGTTGCATGATTTTATTGGATCACAATCAAATCTATTCGGGATGAGTTGTTGAATGATCGGTCCATAGAATTCAACGTTGTTTTAGTAATCAAACTATCTTCTTTCAACAGAAATATAGTTACAAAGTAATGTTAAGAAGCAGAATCTCAGACTAATTCACATAATTCAAGCTTGGGTGTATATTTTGTGTCAATGAACGCTAATTGTGGACAATATGCCTAGCTATTTTTCCGAGAACATCACAATTAATGATGAGATAATGCACCTGGTCAACGTGAAAAAACAAAAAAAAAAAAAAAAACTCAGCAAATTACCAACGTTGTTTTTGTGTTGCATATATGTCAAAATCCATGACCAATAAGAGGTGAGAGAGAGAGTGGTTGGGATTGGTGGGTTTGGTGAAGTGCATGGCTCAAAGAAGATCATGGTGATCTATGTTTGAAATGGACATAATAAATTGAAGAAATAAAATCAGATATGATTAATGGTGGGTAAAAGATGATGTACAAATTAATGTTGAATAAATAGTGTATTAGTGTATTATGTAATGTAAAAATGTAATGTAATGTTTAGAGTATATGATATGATGCATTGAAGTGCACTCTACTCAAAAGACAAGACAACGTGCTTTAGTGCTCCCTGCCAAAGTCAATCTTTTCGCTTCCTTTTTTCTCTACTTGTGTTATTCAATACTCATATATACTCATTTAGTATTGTCCCTTTCTTCATTATTTGATGAACCAATTTTTTTTTCAACTCTAGCTTATTTTTGGTGGGTCATTTTTGTGTTCATTGGCTCAAAACTTAGGTATAGGACCATTATAGTGGACCAACAATGGTGCATGATTATAAACCCTTAATTATTTAATTACCTTTTCAACTAAATGCCATATATATTGGTTATGATTACCATGCAAAAGAAATTTCATGTGTTTACAATATAACTCCTAAACTAATTAATTGTTCATCTCATCATAATTTGTGAATTTTCTCAATAATTTATATTGCCAAAAGTTCTCTTTTGAAACATTTTAAATAAAGTCATACATATTGTAATAGAAATAATCTAATTCCTCTTAAAAAGTTAATTCTTAAATATTATCATGTGGGAAAATGCGATATTGAAACTGAAATTAAGAAAACATTTTGTTTACTTTCACATATAGACAACTAGATCAGAATTCAATTTATTGCTTGTACATACATAGTGAGGAAGAGAGAGTAATCTTCGAAATGTACATATATGCAAGAGTGTTCACAGTAATTAGATTACTCCATTTCAAAGTAAATACCAATATTTTTGGCTCAAAAAAAAAAAAAAAGAAAAGTAAATACCAATATTTGTTTACAATTTATATCCTGTCAAAACAAGTACTCTAGTTGATTTTTGACACTACTTTATGCAAGAGGAAAGTAACCCAAACATTTTTGAAATTTTTACTTATTTAATGTTTATATTGATTCATTGACTTCAAAAGTTAAAGCAAGACTAACACAAATATTGTTATTTACTTGGATTTATTTTCAGAGGATTAATTGGCAAAATATATAATGGATCAAATAGAGTCATGCGTTCCACCGGGTTTTAGATTCCATCCAACAGAGGAAGAACTTGTGGGTTTTTACCTGAAGAGAAAGGTCAACTCCTTGAAATTTGAAGTTGATGTCATCATTGACCTTGATCTCTACAGGATGGAACCATGGGACATCCAAGGTATTCATTGCTTTTATCGCTTTATATTACTACTACTCTACTAGTATATACTATATATATGTCACGATATTTATCATAATTATGAAATCAATTGTATGATTAATTATTATATTAAAGCAGCTTATGAGTGGCCTAATTAGTAGCATAACATGGCTAAAGTCAACGTCTGATAAAATAATTTTATACTAATCTCCTATATTATTACTATTACTTCACAATTTTAGAGTGTTGAGAAATAATAATCACCTTTCACCTTTAACATCTAAATAGTTCCAAGTGGCCCCTCATCTAGCTAGTAATAATAGCCATTGTTTTTATTTTCGGGATGTTTGGAAAATACTTGTCTTCTTCTTAAAATAATATTGTAATAAATTATGATTGTATGTCCGATATTATTCCTATTTATATAAGAGAGGGGAAAAATGTAACCAATTGCAACAAGTAAATCTCTATCCAATGGTGTAATATCATTACCTTGAATTGCATGCATACTCTACATACAAAATTCATTATGCATGGAAGAGTACAAGTAACATAGACGCGCAAGTATATTTATCAGCTAGTTATGGCTTGGCTTTAACATTTCAGTAATCTTTCACTACATTCAACCAGTGCAAATAGTACAATTGAATGCACACTAAAATGAGTCAAAAGTTATAAAGCATGATAACATGTACTCCCTCCGTTCTCAAATGAAAGTGACGCTTGGTTTTCCGCAAAACTCACATACATGNTCATTTGAGAACGGAGGGAGTAGTAGAAAATATGTTCACTAAAGTGTAGAGTTTGGACATGTTCTGTGCAGAGAAATGCAATTTGGGATATGATGAGCAGAATGAATGGTACTTCTTCAGTCACAAGGACAGGAAGTACCCTACAGGCACCCGGACTAACAGAGCCACTGCTGCCGGATTCTGGAAGGCGACAGGCAGAGACAAGGCTGTGTTGTCGAAGCACAAGATCATAGGGATGAGGAAGACCCTTGTGTACTACAAAGGCCGTGCCCCTAATGGGAAGAAAAGCGATTGGATCATGCACGAATATCGTCTCCAATCAACTGAACATGCTCCTCCCCAGGCAAGTCCTTGATCCCACATTTGAAACTACCTGTCTCGGAAACATTATCCAATTTTACTTTAGCAATGGCCTGGTGTATTGTATACACATTTTTTGAAGAAATGTCACGTATGTTTTCTAAAAGAGAGTTACCGCCCTGTTTTGAAGGAAAGAAGATTTAAAAACATATAAAATCTTGTGGAAGTGTTGTGTGAGTAAAATGAAACACAGTCATTCTCAAATTGTTACTAATTAGCCAAGATGATTTATTTTGCAGGAAGAAGGATGGGTGGTATGCCGAGCATTCAAGAAGCCAAGTCCGAGCCACAAGCAAGGCTTTGGAGCTTGGAATCAATATCAAAACAACTACTATTACATGAGAAATAACAACAGCCATAGTGGTATTATTGGCTCACCATCAGTCCCAGACATAGCAAGTCCAACAGATCTAGCTGATTCTTTACATCATCAAGCGACAAACAGTTTCCATCACCAACAAGCAATTCACCCCTTTGGTAAATTCGAGCACGAATTCACCTCCAACAACAGTACAGTCAATATGATTGAAAACCAGCTGATTCATGATCTACCTCGATTGGATAGTCCATCTCTTTCAACAAGCTTGGCTACGAAAGAAACATTCGATCAGAAGAGTGGTGTGATCAATTATGAGGATTATGATCATGAGAAAAGCAGCAGGAACAATAAGTGGGAAATTTTGGACAGCTTATTGAGTTCACAATTACCTGAAACGACATCATCATATTCAAATCCACCAAGCTTGCAGTTAGTGCCTCATGATTATGAGCTAGAGGCTCAGAATCAAGTGGCAAGTTTCCTTGGATCCTTTCCCAATTTGTAACGAAGTTAAGTTTATACATACAAGCCAGAAACTTATATATCCTCAGGTGAAGACTCCCTCACCAAAAGAAAAAAGAAAAACAGGAGAAGTGATATATTATAAAGCTGACATTGTTGAATTGTGATAGGTGTTATCTTTGGTTGAGTCTGGTTTAGCTAAGTTTGTACATGCTAAACATATAGAAGACTCAGAATATATTGTATGCTCTCTGACAAAAAGACGGTTCTTCTGGGAACTAATTTCGCCTGGATGACCTCCTAATTCTTCTACATATTAAGCCATGCTATATTATTATGCTTGTAACCTTTGTTGTTTTAATTTGAATAAGTTTCTCATGTAAAGTGAGAAGGGCTTGTGGGACAAAAATCCCCCAAGAATTATCCAGTCTTTTAAGGAAGTATGGTACTATATATATGACCTGCATAGTCTTTATATGTTCTCTGAAATTTAGAAATCAGAAGTTAGAAATATATTTAATCGTTAAGCCTTTTCCAATTATAAAAGGTTTATGTAAAAATTTATGAAAAATTTGGATCCTCTCAAATCTAAGTCCATAATTTTGAAACAGAACCTGAGATTCCTAAGTTTTGACATTGTGACATTTAGTTTATAGTCTGGTTGTTTCGTTCAAAGCTGGACGGAATACTTGTTAAGTTTTTGAATCACATCACGGCACACAATAATCTAAAACAACATGGATAACCCCCAAAATGTACTAGAATAATGTACACATCCAAGCAACACAATCTCAACAAGAACTCAGAATATTAGCTGACAGTAGAAAAAATGCAAACACTTGCAAACGATACATACTAATATATTACTCCCTCCGTTTCGCTAAAATCTTGTCGCCCAAAGTTTTCAAAGTCAAAGTTTTCAAACTTTGACCATTAATATATAAAAAAGTATAATGATTTTCAAAGTAAAAATAATATTTTTGGATTCATCTT